>PVHY01032242.1:0-12028 GCA_004024945.1 Uropsilus gracilis
TGTGTGTGTGTGCTTTAACATGAAAAATCTTTATTCACTTACCATAGTGTTAAACTGATCTTCTGTGTACAGTTTTGCAGGCTGTACACTGTACATTTTGGGGGGAAAGGCTCCAATTACATGGTAGTTATTGCAGATTTGTCTGGTACATTTTCTTGTTGAAAACAGTAAAATGCCTTGAGGAAAAGGAACCTTTTTCCTTATTTGTAAATATTCTGTACGGACTAACAGAAGACCTAGACTTGACTACCTCAGCATGTGAACTTGGCACAAATCTGAATCAACCTCATCAATTACTCATGAGGAAGCCAAGTTCCAAACAGAAAAGATGAAGTCCCAAATTAGTTCCTCACAAATCTGGATCTGATCCCAGTCTAGTACTTTTACAGCAACAAGCTACTTCTGTGAACAGGGGTTGCTCTTCTCAGGTGTGTGGGTTTCTGAGGCATGCTTTCATTTCTTCATCCAGTATAAAGACAAACCTTTGCAGAATGGTTATCTCATGCTTCTCTTATCATATGTTTCTGCCATGAGTGGACTCAGAAATAAAGAGTGGTAGGTAGATGTCTTGACAAATTTCAAAGGGGTGAAGTTGCTACAGTGTAAGCTCTGTAAGAGCAAGAACCACTTCTAATACCTACTATGCTTTCTCAGCACTTATAGCTAAGCTATATACAGGGAAATGCTGATAATTTTTCGTTTCAAAATGTTTTCCTGATTTACCACTACTTACAAATTAATGGGTGAAAAGCATTTAGTGGTCCATCTAAACTACCATCAAAACTAGTTCTGTAAACTAGTTTAGATCATGTCTCTCAGATCCCTCCTGCAGTCTCTTTTGCAGTTAGGTATATACTCATGCAAAACGTGAGACTCAGTGGGATGAAACCAAAGCTGTTTTCCAGATCAACATGCTATTACTTACTGTTTATTATTAGTTGGGCACATTTAACAAGAGTGTGAAGATAAGCTACAGAGTTATAAAATGATAGCCTGGGGTGGATTTGTTAAGTAATCTAACCACCTCCCTCATTTAATACTCCAGGAAAGAGAGTCCCAGTGAGACAAAGGAATCCACCCACCTACAGCTAACTTATACCAGGTTTCATTCTAAAACTCGGGTTTTCTCACCAATTAGTTGCTCTTACTTGATCACTACAAAATTGTATCACCAAACAACAAATGATGACTGGAAACTCCAGCATCAGAAATCAGACTCTAGAAAGATATACCTTTAAGAATGTTTTGCTAGGTTCTGAATTGGACAATAAACTCATGTGTTTGAAAAGATACATTATTCTGTTCTTTTATTCTCTTCATGAAAGAATACACAGGTAGAAGGGAGAAAAATACATTAGGTCTGGCAAGACTATCAAACATTCTCAAATTTACTGGGAAATGGATATGAAAATGAGTAATGACTATTTTGTATATGAACAGTTCATTTAGAAAGCACAACTGGTTAGTCATACAGTAAACTATGTATGCTTATTTACTGACTCCAAACTAGAAATTCTAACTTAGATCATGAGTTTAGTCTAATCTGATCATTATTTTAATTGAAAATATGTGTTATCTTACAAATTCTCAGACTGCTATCTAAACAAAAGGATTTGTTTATTAAGAAACTATATACACTGTTGAGCTTTTCAGTTTTTGGAAATAAAACTTTAAAATTAAAAACAATGCTGGAAACTTATTTTAATACTACCCCAAGTAATATAACATTTTCTTCTGAGACTCACAGGCCTCCATTTACTTTAATTCCACAAACCACAGTGGCATGTATTAGTAAAAGCCTGCTCTGGGTAATGTAAAAAGTCTACCAGCATACTCTGGAGGAGAAAGATCCTTCATGTCTTCTCAATGCATTCTGAAATTGGCCTCCCAGAGATGAGGAAGTTATGACTTCCCAGCACACACTGTCATCTTGGAAACCCAAATTTACATAAGTACAATAAAAAAAACCTTGCAATATACATGTATTTTGAAGTGGATGGATTACTAATATCTAAATGGTCACTAGTTCTTAAAGAATAAACTAATAATTAATTTTAAAAAGATGAATGGTGAGTAACATTATAATAAAAAGCTCTACTTAACTGAAAAAAAAATCAAGCAGTCAGGTTACATAATGAAATTCTACTAAGGAAGAGAAAATTTTTAAAAATATTAAACTTTGAAATCCTGTTGCAAATCATATAATATAGTACACATTTTAGAACACCATAATTATTGGTGTTTTCCTTTACTGTTTCTAATAAATTTACTGGGCTGTGAATTCCTTTTAAAAAAAATCCCCAGTGATAGAAGGTTATGTGATGGTTTTAAAAGTTTATAGTTATTCTATATATTCTATATTACTAAACTCTCTTCAACAGAACTAGATGAGAATTGTATAGTGAGACTATAGTATTATTTACACTGTTTTTCCCCCTTATTTCTACAGAGTTATTAAAAATAAAAACCTGTAGGGAATTTTTTACTTCCTTAAAATGTATATATAAAAGATATAAAATAATGATCCATAAGCATAAACTGTTTAATAATTAATGCAAACTAGAAGTGCAAAATATTTTAAATGTCCTAAGGTAGCAGTTTTCCAACACAAAAATTCTGATTTTTCAAAAATTTACCAAATAGTGATAGTAAATAACATATTAGGGAAAGCAAAGCTTTTATGTGCATATAGCTTCATTCCTGATGGTCGGATTTCTTAGCTGAGCCATATGTAGCAAAATGGCAGTGGCATATTATACCTGGTCATGGCTGGCTTCAATGGAGCTTCCAATAGCATGGAAAGTCATCTGCACAGGGGCTAATGTCAGACAGGTCACACACTCTTTGCCACTTTGTCTATCACAGTAGTGAACCTATAACAGAACACACGCAATCTGCTGAACACCACTTATAAGAGGGAGCCAGATGCAACAGGTCCTTTTCAGAGTTTAGATTTCAAGAGAAATTCAAATAATTTATGCAGATCACACTTTGAATTTTTAAGACCTTATCAGGATGACCTTCTAAAATCTATGGAAAAATCTATCAATTCCATGTTAAGAATTTCCAACGGTTTAAAAAAAGTACAAGGAAAAACGCTTTTACAAAGTGTTTTATATTATTACAGCTAGTAAACAAATTCACAACTAAATGCTATACCTATTTTTAAAGTACAGCTTTTCAAATGCTACATTACTATGTATTATGCACAATGGACTCAAGTGTAAGGACAGGCAGAAATTAAAGTTCATTTGATTCTAGTGGAAATTTGCAACTTGAATTTTCTCCCATCTTTAACTTTACACATGCTTAACTGTCACCTAATTGATAGCGACATTCTTGTATTTCTGCATTAGAGCCCTATAAAATCACTGGTAAACATATAAATATATATCCCTACAACATGTCCTGCTTGAAATTTTGACATTACAGTCAAATTGAATTAAATCAAAATGATTAGTAATGTGCAGATCAAAAGTTACTATATTATTTATCTTAAATTCAACCAATTATTAAAACCACATGCAAGACATTCCATATCAGAGGTAAGTTATGTGGGGGAAGTGTGAATCCATCTTCTCACTGAGAAAATTTTCACCTTTCCATTTACCTACTCTCAAAAGTATATTTTAAATAGTTCTTATTGTAATCATGAGTTTATAAAGTAAAACAACCCAGCTTTCATGATAAATAGATGCTAATATGAATATATACAGTAAGAATCTGACTGGAAAATGAAAATTATATGAATCCCTGGCTAATGCTTTAATAATTCAACTTTTTGAAACAAGCACAATTAAGGTTCAACTATCCAGCTTCCCAGATAATAGAGAAGTCAACATATACAAAGTCTTTTTTACAAAGTACTTGACAAATTTTTTAATCTTTTTTCCAAGTTAACTTTGGTGGGGGGGGAATATTTGACAAACTGTATAATACCTCTTGCATAAGTAAAAGAACTCAGTATATATGCGTTCAAGAATATGAAAGTATTATTACTAAACAACAGCTAAATATGATGAGGGAAATGAAACTTATCACATAACAATTTTATGCAAAAGTCAATAAAAAGTGACACAGTCTTTTAGGGTACAGTTAAAATATTATGTCCAATACACCACTACAATAAGATGTACTTTTTAAAATAAAATCACTCTGTGACATCAATTGAAAGTCTATATGAAAAACATGACACTCTCCCAAATACCCAAATTGAATGAACAAAGTTTTATGCTCACAAACTTATTACAGTTGTATTTTAATTTCTATAGAAATGAATAGGTCAAAATTTCACAAAATTCATAATATTCCAATTTTAAAAAGTTAAGCTACAAATTTCATTTCCATCAATGGTCTGGATACAATTAGTAAAAGATTTAATTCTTTTCCTTACTATATACAATTCACTGTGAATCTACAAGTACCCTAGAAAATACTATGCATCTTATATTCACTATTAATGCATAGTATAACTCACACATAAAAGATAAAGATGCAAGTTCACACACAGTTCCAAAGAAAATTTTATAGCATTCAGTGAATAATCACTAATTGTCCTCCAATATTCTCCCAAAGCAATTCTTAGCTGTATATGTGCTCAGAATTAAGATTAAATTCCCCAGAGTCCCTTGTAACTAAGGCTAGTGATGTGATTCAGTAGAACACAAATGAAAGAATTTCATAGCAGTGTCCTAGACATTTTTTTTTAGTATGTTTCTTGAAGTAACCTTAATTTATAGCATGTATATGTTTTAGGGGTAAAAGGTCACACCTCTACGAATGCATTTCATTGTACCATGTCCATCACCAAAGTCCTGAACTCCACCACAGTTCACTGGGCCCCCCTCTCTCTCCTGTATTTCCATAGTCTCCTTCCAGTAGCATCAATTCCTAAAAACTTAAAAGATATTTTAAGGCTTTTTGTTGTTGCTCTTAACCCAATTTTTAACCATTTTTGACCAGGAGAACAAAGGCTGAAACTTAGAGAAGGCAGAATGATAAACTGCAAGGAAACTGTGTCCTTGACTTCATGAAAACAGAACCATAAATACTAGCCTTAAACCACAAGTTTAAGGACCTTTATGTGAGGAAAAAATGTTTTATTTAGGTTGCTGAAATTTTTATTGTTCACAAAAAGAACCTAACACCCCAATGGGATGGTCCTACTGTCTACTAGAATAGACACCAGGAGACTTAAGGCACTCTAATGTGCTGCTAACAATTAGGGTTAATCCTATTTCCTTCCCCCCCACCCCCTACTCCCGCCCCTTACTAAGAGCAAGGAGAAAGGATTCAACCATAGAGAATACACATAAGAACTAGGGAGGGTGAATTAAATGGGAGGGAGCCAGTTTACTTGTCAGTCTTATGAGGAATATAGTATTTCTAGTGAGTGGGGTAGCTCTAAGAAAATAGCTGACAGAGTAGAAGCACCTACAAGAAGTCTCCTAATAGTAGGTATTGAGCCCTGGCAGTAGGTTTGCTGAGAAATTAACCTGTAGGCCCACTATGAAAAGAAATGTTAACTGCATCTTATGCATGACCTAACAGCATGTGGAAACACATGAAAATATAACTTGAAGAACTCCGAGAGCTTACTGAAGGAGTCATACCTGAAAACAAAAAAGTGTACCTGAAAACAAAAAAAAGCTGAAGTGATACATATTCAGACCTCAGATTTCCCTGGTTGTTGGAGAGAATAACAGAGACTCTCAACAGAAGTCTAGGGGCTACTCAGGACAAAACTGACACCTAGCAACAGAGGTGGTCAGGGGCATGGACCACTGTGAATATCCAAAGATAGCTGCCTCTCAGGGAAGAGAAAATGAGTAGAAACTAAACTTGCTTTAAAAAAAAATCGTGATCACCATCAATATGGAAACCAACCATGGATAAAACCAAGGTAATGTTGTCACTTTCCCCCACCCTTGTGTCCTCCCTATGCCTCTAATTATCAGAGGAGTAATGCCATGAAAGAAGTAGAGCAGGAAGATACGTCTCAGAAGAACATCAAGTCCCCACCTACAGACTATTAAAATATTTAAAGTGCTGAAACAAGAATAAGAAATCACCCTCCCTCTCCTCCAAGTCCCTTGAATCACAATGATTTTCTTGTAATATGGGGTATGAACTTGGAGGTTTATAGTGAACTGGATCATATGTTTAGAAACCAAAGATAACCTGAAAACTATGGAATTTGCTAAAGATATCATAAAGGAATGTGAATGGAACATCTGACCCAGCATCATGGAGTACAGTAGTGGCAGAAGAACACAAAATAACTCTGTGTGTGTGTGTGTGTGTGTGTGTGTGTGTGTGTGTGTGTAAATGGGAGGGAGCTGAAAAGCTCTTTCCATCCCATTTATTAATATTATATAAATACGTAAAATAACCACATACATATATCTTAACCACATTGAGCTTGTCCAATATGCCACAAAAAATTATGTGAAAAATATAAGAAACTATTGGTTTAAGGATATAATTTTGAGCTACATGAAAAGTAATGGTAGATTAAGTTTTAAGAGTCACACTTTGCTATTTGATTAATCACTCATAAAATCATATCTGACAACTGTGAGAATGGTCCATATCAAAAAGACCAGAAACAAATGCTGGAGAAGGTGTGAGAAAAAGGAACTGAAGATGTAGAATAGTTCAACCTCTACAGAAAACAGTACAAAGGCTTTTCAAAACAGAGCTACTATATGACTCAGCAATTTTACTCTTCTCTTAAAAACACAAAAACATGTATTCTTTTGTTCACTGCAGGGCTATTTTACAACAGTCAAGTTATGGAAACAACCTAAGTGCCTATTAATGAAAGATAAAGATGTACTATATCTACACAATGAAGTACTCACCTGCTAAAATACAAAAAAAAAAAAAAAAAACCACAAACCCTCATCATTTATGACAATATGGATGGAATCAGAAGGGTCTTTGCTAAGGGAAATAAGTCAGAAGGAGAAAAATAAATACCAAATGATTCCATTTATATGCAATATATAAAGATATAAAACAAAGAAACAGACAAAAGAAAACCCAAACAAGTGCATGGATCCTGACTACAGAATTGAAGATAGCAAAGGGGAGAAAGGGATGGGAACAAGGGTGGACAGGGTTCAGTGGGCTGTTGTGGAGGGTTAATGGTGATGGATCACTTTGGTGAAGGATGGTGTGATAACACATATGAAGAAGTATGAAACTGTATTCCTAAAACACATACAGTACCTTAAACCAATGCAACCTCAATAAAAAAGAAATGTAAAATCAAGGGGAAAAAAAAAACAGGTTTGGTGCATATGATTCTTTCAGTGATATAATTCTTTCCTGGGCATGAAAACATTAGAGTTCATAAAATTGTGAATTCTTTTTTAAAAAACAAACAAACAAAAAATGCTTCCTATGAATCCAAGCATCAGCAGAAGTGTAGCATCTTCGAACACTGGCCTGAAATAATTAGGGTAATAAAATCTTATTACAGTCTAGAGTACACAAATCTTTAGGGTTGACAGGACAATATATTTCTGCGACAACAAAACAGTATATTTCTACATATGTGGCCCTAATTTCCAATACACAATGTCACAGGACATTCACCTTAATGAAGGAAAAGTGTATAAAGATAACTTTAATCTCCTGTTTTTTAATATCCTTTACTATAAGATTTACTGTCTGTAAATCATATCATTTTATCATCTTTGGTACTATAAAATATAAGTAACTTACCTGGGTACTTAAAATGTGGTAGCACTTATTCTAGATTAATAACATCGTCAATCTCTGTAAATTGACATTTTGTTTCTTTCTCATAGACTTACAAAAATTACCCTATTAAAGTTTGAGTCAAAAATTTCAATATCTATAAATTTGTCAATGACTCCTTGAAATCTGCAAACCTATGAGTTTTTATCTTGAAGTTCCCTAGTCTGATTTCTAATCACATACACCAAGAACCGATGTTTTAACTGCATTCTGATGTTGATTCTATCAGCCTACAGATTTTTTTTGAAGAACCATAAATCTCTTCAATTAATCACGATTTAAGAAATAAAGACAAATATGATGCCTTAAAATAATTTACATGAAAGCTAGGTATGTGATTTTTTTTTTCCTTTCCCATATGAAGGGCCATCTAAATGAAAATTCTCTACCCCCTACCTCCAAAAAAAGTTGAATTAAACTGTTTCCTGTAGGGTTAAACTTCCTTGATGTTGCAGGACTATTAAATATTTTACTAATCTCAGTGGGGAACTGGTTAACTGCTTGTCTGTCAGATGTTTTTAATGGTAACCCCCTGTGAGAACAAAAATGAGGAGTGTGTGAAAAAGACACAGGTTGAAAGAAAGCTGCTCCTTAGATCATGAAGGAAAGATAAAGGCCTATGCATTCATATGTGACACCTAACACAATCACTGTGTCAAGAAAATATCTATTTGATTAGCACACCTCAAGTTTATTAACCACAGGGTCTACCTTGCAGCAAGAAGCAGAGGTCTCATTGTATCTAACACTTAGAGACCCTGCACATGGAAGTAAAGTCTAAAAGGAATTAAGGAGGGTGGTTTAATAGAAGACCTTAGGATACTCAAAACCAGCATGGCTCTTGCAGAGTCTGCCTATTCTTTGTATAAAAGACCCAAATCTTTACCGAAACACAAAGTTCTTGGCAAAGTATGAAAGAATACTGCTTGATAAATATTGTCCTAGTAAGTAGTTAATAGCAAACATTTTCTTAATTACTTTTTTAGATCATTTAGCAACACATAAATCATCTTACTTATTTGGGTCAACCATACAAATCTACATTATGTCAGTTGTACTTAAAACTAATGAATTAATTTATAAGTTTTGTGGGTTTTTTTTTTTTTTTTTTTTTTTTTTTTTTTTTTTTTTTTTTTTTTAAGACTAGGTCTTGCTATTTTTGCCCATGGAACTGCAGGCTCACGTTGCCCAGAGTACCACAGACTCAAGCAATCCCCAGCCTCAGCTTCCCAGGTAGCTGCGATTTGAATTAATTTATAAGTAACAAATGGTTTTCATCATAAAAAGCACTTAGAACAATGACTGGCTAATGGATAGTATTAAAATAATTACTAGATATTCTTGATATTGCTATTCTAATATCCCATAAAATATAATAAAAGATATGACAAGACATAATTATTAAGACTATTGCATCAGGATAATGTCTGTCACTGATTTTCTCTAAAGCTTTTTTCCTCATTTCTTTTCATAAAATCAACTCCTTTGTAACTAAAATGTAAACATATCTTTATGTACCAGCACTTTAGCTGTATGAATAATCTACTTTACTCTGCAAGCAATATACTTGTCACATTAGTACCTATAAAGGGATAAAGTGAATGAATGAAATCAAATTATACAGTCTAAGATGACTTAAAATTTTCTTTCCTCACTTTTGGAAACGCTATGCTTGGGATTAACTTTGAAAATTACGTGTCTATATTTGGTGTACAAGACTTAACAGTGATACAGAGATTTATTTCTAGCATAGATCATAAGTTAAAATTGTCTAACAAACGCAATGCTTGTGTTGCCAGTATTGTTAAGGAGATTAACTACATTCTTATTTTAAATAAGAATATAATTCTTACTTAAGAACATGTCATTGATAAAAATCCTAAGTATTTGTTCACAGATTTTCAGTTTCTACTATCAATGCCAGTGAAGATATAGAGGCAACTAATTAAGATCAAATCATATATACACATATAGTTTTAAATTTATAACCCAGAAAAAAAACAAAACACTAAATGATAGCGGTTTCTTGCTTCACTCTCAAGAGGAACACCTTATAGGTAGCCAGAAGGATGGTGCACCAAAAGTGTCCCACAGTTCTGGATGAAGAGAAGTACTCTTTAGACATCAGACCAGCACAAACTGCACCAGAGAAAATGGAGGAGATTCATGGTTCATTAAACAGGAGGTAGGTAGAGAGAAATGCCAACAGGTTGTCATATGGGGTGAGGACAATATAAAATAGTTGAGTTGACTGGTTGTCAACTCAACCAGTGTCTCTGGGGCAGGGAAGAATACAAACAGTATGGAGGAGGCACATATCTTAGGATGAGGGGAAACCCATAGAAAACCTGAAGTGTTCCACACAGTAAAGAAAAAAAAGTGTTCTAGACTTATTCCTTCCCTCCATTCCTTAAAATAGATACTGACCTTGTAAAGTACACTGATAGTACACAAACAGCAGAGTTTCAGATATGGAACCCCAGAGAGGACTGGGGTCCCAGAACCTGGGTCTTCTCTCCCCACCAATGCTGCCACCCCACCAGCACAGGCCCCCTTTCATGGTCCTCCCTACGCTGTTGACTCAGCAACTGCAAAAAAAAACAAAACAAAACAACAATAACAAAAAAGAGTCCTTAGTTGTCAGCGAAGGTCAAAAATCAAAAAAATAAAACCACAGCACCACTTAAATGTAACATAAAAGTAGTTTAACTCACTGTTACTGCTACAGATAATTTTGAAAAATAGGGAAAATTACAAAGCAAAATGGGCAGTATATACATATACATATGTATATATATATATGTGTGTGTGTGTATATATATATATATATATATATATATATATATCACAAGGCAACTTGAGAACTCAAGGGAATATGAGAGCAACTACCTAGAATCCAACCACAAAGATACAGCAGATTATATCTCTCCATATCAGATATAGAGTTCAACTATGCCACAATGTAGAAACTCCATGAAATGGAACAAATTGCAAAAAGGGATATAGAGATGGAAAAGGTTGTCAAAGTAAAGACCCAGCTTAGCTTCCAGGAGAATAAACCAAGAAGTCCAGATACGCGTTGAATATGGAAAATCCTGAGGTAGGCTGGTGTTTGGGAGGAGGGACAGGAGACAGGGAAGTAAAATCAGAGTTCCTCACTATCACCAGGGATAAACACTGACTGAGTGTGACAGAACACGTGTGGGAAAAAAAACACTCTAAGAGAACAAAGGGTCATGAAGGAAGAAGTGGCTTTTGGAGCAGAAACTGTAGTTCATACTTGCATCCAGGTAAGGCAAACCTGAGTGCTGAGGATCTAGCCATGAAAGAGACAAGCATTCACGCTATTGTAGGTCAGGAAGATGGGGAAAGAGTGGTGAAGAAAAGAAAGGAAAAAAATTCTCCAAAAAGTGCAGCTCACCCATGAGAGCTAGTGGGAATAGGAGCAGGTACAGTAAGGCTGAGTTAAAGAATACAGGGATTCTGGGGTTGCACAAGGTGCCCAGTCTACAAACAGCAGAGACATGAGCCCCAGGTTCTGGAAAAAAGGGTCAGCAGTGGCACAGGCAAAAGCCAAGGAAGTGGCAGCAAACATCACCTCCAGAGCTCTCCAGGATTCCCTCCACTCACTGAAAACCCAGCTCTCTGTCATCTAGCGCCATCTTCTGAAAATATGGAAGCTCTTCAATCTTAATGTTAAGAGAGTAAATAATGGGTAAGAGAACCACCACAAATGGCAATTTGAGACCTCAGGGAAATTCTCCAACATAGTGAAAAAAATATATCTCTAGACCCCAACCACAAGGGCATGAAAGATCTTTTCTTCCTATCAGACACATAATTCAATACTGCCATGACAAATAAAGTCAGGGAAATAGAAAAATCAGAATAACAAATATTCTGAGAAGTGAAATCAACAGACATCAGATTGAAATAAAAGCTTTAAATGAGAAAATAATGGAGTTGCAGGATATAAAGAGACCAACAGAGCAAACAAAAATTACATATAAAAAAACCATGAAGGAGAAGTGATGAAACCACTGACCTTGAGGATAATAATACACAAAGAATTCAAGTAAAAGAAAGAGATGAAAAGGAAAAAAATGAAGAGACACTTTGAGAATTATCTGACTCAATGAGGAATGGCATTAAAAGAATGAGGAGAGGAGAGAGCAGAGAGAGGAGAGAGCAGAGAAAGGAGAGAGAGGAGAGAGGAGAGAGAGGAGGGACAGGAGGGACAGGAGAGAGGGAGGGAGGAGGG
>PVHY01032243.1:0-12015 GCA_004024945.1 Uropsilus gracilis
ATCTATCTATCTATCTATCTATCTATCTATCTATCTATCTATCTATCTATCTATCTATCTATCATCTATCGTATCATATGTATTTAGATATGTTAGTGCAAACTAAAAAATAAAGTACTGAAAATGAAATAGAGCACCAGCATTTTGGGATTTTTTTGGTCCAGATTTAGCTTCCGGAGAGGCCGTCAGGAACGCGACCAGCTGACCCACAGCAGGTAAGGAGCACAACCACTCTCCTCAAGCTGTCCTGGGGGTCACATGTTGGGTTCCACCTCGGCACCCGGCTTCTCTCAGTCTGGGGACTGGTATTGCAACAGCCCCATTTTATGGACGAAGAAACAGACTGGAGAGGTAAGGTCACTTCACCCGCAGGACGGGGAGCAGAGGAGAGGCGAGACTTCACACCCAGGCCGGTCTCACCCCAGATTCTGTTCGCTGAAGGCCAACTCTTCCTCTGACATGTTTGATGCAAACTCCTGTGACCTCGAGCCGGTCTTTCAGTCTCTGGGATTAAAAGATCCCTGTAGCCGAGCACGATGGCACTCGCCTTTAATCGCAGCCTATGAGGCTGAGACTAGGGATCGCTTGAGTCAACGGGTTCGCTTGAGTCAACGGGTTCGAGACCCGCCCGGGGCAACATAGTGGGTCCCAAAAGATAGCTAAGCATGGTAGCATGCGCCTGTAATCCTAGCTACCTGGGAGGCTGGGGCTGGGGATCGCTCGAGCCCGTGGTACCCTGGGCAACGTGAGCCTGCGGTTCCCTGGGCAACAAAGCGAGACTTAAAAAAAAAAAAAGATAATGCATAAATTAAATAAAATATAAGATCCCTGTATTCTTTTCTGTAAAAGCAAAAATAAATAAAAACCAAAAATGAAGGGGTTTGGCTTGCAGGACTCCAAGTCTGCCTGGAGCTGGGAGAATTAGCATTAGCAGGAAAGAATTAAGATTCGGCAGGCTCAGACTCCCCGAGGGGCCTATTCTGAGTCATTTTTAATGACTTGGGAATTTCTGGAGGCCAGGGTTGAGATGTGGGATACAAATCTGTTTCCGCCACCCCTAGAAGACTAAAGGATTCTGAGGGACTACCCGGTGCCCGCAGCTGGAAAGCCTTGCGAACATTCCCTGGCTCGGAAAGCCAGGGCCCACTGATTGGGGGTGTCCGCACTCCTCAGTGATTGGTGCCCTCTGCCTCATCCGCGATGAGCGCCATTAAGGTGCAAATGCTGCTTTTGTCTAGAACTTAACAACCTGAAATCCTCGAGTTCCTTTTCTTTTCTTTTTTTAAATCAAGCCAGTGTTATTTTTCCTGCTTGCTATTTCACCTTCCACATTTTGAAACTGGAATGGGAGTCCATGGATGAAGAGCTGTTTGTTTGTTTTTTGAGACCAGGTCTCGCTATTTTTGCCCATGGAACCGCAGGCTCTCGTTGCCCGGGGTACCACACTCAAGCCATCCCCAGCCTCAGCTTCCCAGGTAGCTGGGATTACAGGTGCACCACAACACCCGGTTATTTTTTTGGAACTAGGTCTCACTATGGGGGCCCAGGCAGGATTTGAACCTCGAACCGCGATCCCTAGCCCCGGCCTCTTCATAGGCTGAAGCTTACAGGCCCGAGCTACCGTGCCCAGCTTGTTTTTTTTTTTTTAAAGGAATATTGTGAAAAATCCTAGCTCTGCGCTGCCATTCCAAAATCACTCTACTCCCTGATTACTATCATCTTTGTATGCATGCTTCCAAGAATACTCCATGCATGTTTGAGATCACATGTCCATGTGTTTCAGTTAACATGAGAGAGAGGGTATACTTGTCTATTAGACCTTTGTCATCAGATGTCTTCATTTGGCAGTAATCACAGCATGCCCACGGTTCGGAACCTTCCAGTGGTTGGTGGTGATGATTTAGAATTCCTTATATAACTCTACCTTATTGTTTTTCAAGGTTCTTTCATAGCAATCGTTTTCATAAGCCAATTGCATCATTTATTGAGTGGTTTCCTATGCGACCAGTTTATAGTCAATAACCCAAAGAGGTTGGTGTTCTGTCAGTGAGACCCAGAGGCACAGAGAGGTTAGTTAACTCTCCTAGTCACACAGCAAGAAAGCAGGCAAGCCGAGATTGAAATCCTGAGTCTCCAGGGCCTGCCATGTTTAACCTCCGAGCTCCTCTGTGTGTGTTGAAATCATGGAGTTTTCCAATTGGTCTATTACCATTTAAAATTTTTTTTTAAATTCATTTTATTGATTTGTCACAATTGTGCATTAATTGATCCGTCCTCCTCCCTCCGTATCCCCCCTCTGTATCCCCCTTCCTCCTCCCTCCATATCCCCCCTCTATATCCCCCCTTCAGTCACTCCTCCCATTTTTCTGCAAATTGTTGGTTGGTTAAGTTGATGTTTAGTTGTTGGTTGTTTGGCCTGCTGTTCTCTTCCGATATATTCTATTACCATTTTCACACAGTCTTCTGTTTTCCTTTGGTTAACAGCACAACCCTATACATTAGTGTATACATCAAAGATTGATGTCCCCAGGACCCACTGACGGGGATCCACGAGGTCAAATCGTGTTTATAGAAATATGCAGCTAGAGCCAGGCATGGTGGCATGCACCTGTAATCCCAGCTACTTGGGAGGCTGAGGCTAGGAATCATTTGAGTCCACAGGTTTGAGTCTACCCCGGGCAACACAGCGAGACCTAGTCTCAAAAACAAAAAGAAAGAAAAAAAATAAGAAATATGTGGTTAATATTTGCCATTTTCACTGCATCTCTCATGAAATCTGCAGAAGTAGATCTTCTATGAGGTCAAACACTGAGTAGATTTTCCAAAATGCTAACAATGTCACTCTGTTGTTTTGTTTTTTTTTTTTGGAAAAAGATAGCTATCTTCTACTAAAATAGGTTGTTTTTATAAGCATTCAATGAATGTATTATTATTTGCTTAAGTAAAGGCATATTTTGAAATCATCTGCTTGAATTTTGAATGTTATTTTTTTAAGTTTGCTCTGACATGTAGATGGATTTCTTTTTTTTAATATTGCCACCTGCCACCCTCTTATTTTTTATTGACCACACACATATATATTGATTCTACATCACTGTATACCCCACCATGAGCAGTAATCCTGATCTCTTGCACCCACCCCTCCCCTGATTTCACCCTCTCTCTCCCCTTCCCTTGCCGTTTGCTTTAGTTCTGCTGTCTGTTTTAACTTTTCCTTGTCCTTTTGTGCGTTTTCCCCTAAGTTAGACCAGCCCATATTTCTCTTTGCGGCTTATTTCCACCAGCACGATTCCTTCCAGCTCCATCCATCTTGCTGCATGAGTATGTTCAGTATTAATCGATGTAGTTAGTACATGTAAGCAGAGGCTCCTTGGGGGTCTCTACACAGCTTCATTGCATAGAGTCCTGAGACCCCAGGGCTGAGCAGTGCTGCTGTGTGTCATGTAGGAATAGACCAGAGGTCAAGGGTTGCTCATTTTTGTCAATGACTCTTTTCTTTCTTTTTTGAGACTAGGTCTTGCTATGTTGCCCAGGGAACTGCACACTCATGTTGCCTGGGGTATCACAGACTCAAGCGATCCCCAGCCTCAGCCTCCCAGGTAGCTGGAATTACAGGTGTGCACCACCACGCCCAGCTATTTTTGAGACTAGGGCTCCCTATATTGCCCTGGATGGGTCTCGAACCCGTGGACTCAAGCGATTCCTAGTCTCAGCCTCTCTTCCTAGGCTGGGGTTAAAGGTGCGTGCCATAATTTTCACATGGAAGCAGCAAAAAAAGTATAGGAAAAAGTAACTTTCTTCTCTTCACTCTTCTCAATCCCAATCTTAGTTCCCTAAAGGGCATGATTATTTATTATCAGCTTCTTCTTTTAGCCCAGAGATTCTCAGCTCTGTGTGGTTTTACCCCAGGAGACAGCTGACAGTGTCTGGGAAAATTAGGGGATGTCACCACTGGGTAGGAGATGCTAGTGGCACCCCCAGTATGGGCCAGGGATGTAGTTCGAACCCCACGATGCACCAGGACAACCCCCTACCACAGAGAAAGCCTGCTGCAGGGTGTGGCTGGAGCTGAGTTTGACAAGCCTACTTTGACTGCTTCCTATGCCTTGATGGAGCCTCCCTTGCCCTTTTGGACTTTATTTTTATGGTGATCTTAGAAGATTTCGGTAAATCAAGCTTCAAGCAGTGACACTTATAGGGTTCTTGGGCCCCATGGGGAGCCCTATGAAAGCCAGGCTGCCACCACTGGAGAATACCCATGGACACGAAGTTTCTTCCATCACAGAAGGGGCTGCTCGGATCCCCCACCCCCAGCCATGCCAGAGCCCTGGGGGGGGGGGATTGTACCAAGACACCCCACCGGGAGGGAGGAAGTTGCAGCAGATTGGAACTCAGGCCACCTGACACCCCAGCACTGGAATATTTCCACTTCACCCTGAATGAGGACGATTTAGAAACGCTGATCTTGTCTTCCTGGTACAGCGGGGAACACACACCACCACCGCCGCCACGCTGTTCCTCTTGAGAAACACAAAGGCCCAGCTGCTGTTGATGAGACGCACTTGAGCACCTGGGAGCTGGCTTTGGGGAGAGAAGAGGAGGGAGAGAGGTTGGCCAGGGACGGGAGGTTGTAACTGGGCGCCCACGGTGAGGGGGGGGGGTCGGGTCCCTAGAATATGTTTCTGGATTCAGTGACTTTCATTCATTCCTCCGGCCGTCCATTCATCCATCATCCTCCATCCGGCAGCTGCGGGGGAAGGCTGCCTGTCTCTGGGGGCTGGGTTCTGGGGGCATTGGAGTGAATCATCATCCTTCTCCTTGAAAATCTTCCTCTCTGCTGCCGAGACTGACCAGTGGGCTGATCATAATGAGGGATGGGGGCAGCGTTGCGGTGGTGGAAGTTGTCACTCCAGCTGCAGTCTTGGGAGATCCAGGAGGGCTTCCTGGAGGAAGGGGCATTTCATGCAACCTTCAAGAGTAGGGAGAGGGGCTGTCGTATGACTGAGGCAGAAAGGAATTCCCAGGAAGGAAACCACTCTCAAAGGTTTCCAAAGTGGGAAGGAACTGAACAGAGTAGAACAAACAAGCCCAGTTTGCAGGAGAACGCAGTGGAGCTGGCGTGAGGTTGACACTCTCGGTGGTTAAAGGAGAGGTGAGGTGCTCTAGAGGGCAGCGGGATGCCAGAGGGGAATTTTAAGTACAGGAGGAACAGGGTCAGCTCTGAACAGTAGGAAGGGCTGTAGGGGTCCCATGAACGGTGAATGGGAAGGAGGCTGGGGCAGTCAGAAGAGAATGGATGTGAAGAGGACTGGCCGGTCATGGGGGGGGCATTGAAGAAGCAGCAATGTAGCATTGTCTGCATGCTCCCCGTGTGGCCTCCACCAGCAGACATGGCTACGGAGTATACGAGTTCCCATCCTGGTGAACGCCCACAAGCACAGTGACCACAAACAACAGGACACCCTCTGAGAAGCGTGAGGCCCTTTTGCCATCGTGCACATCTCAGAGTATGATGACTCACACCTGCTGGTGCAGCCTGGGTGAGATGGTACAGCCAGCTGGGGCCAGCACAGATGCCCTGTCCGTGCCCACTTAAATGTCTTGAAGTGACGTAAAGCTAGCCACACTGCTAGGACACAGAGACAGCCTGAATGCCTGTCTCAAGAGATGGGGCCTAGACATGACAAGTGCTGGTGGGGGTGGAGAAAAAGGAGCCTCTTACACCGCTGGTGGGAATGTAGCCTGGTCCAGACTGGCTGGACCACGGAATGGAGATCTCTCAAAAATAGGTCTAACATGCAGGGTGTGGTGGCATGCACCTGTAATCCAAGTGCTGGGAGGCAAGATGCCAGGGATTGCTTGAGTTCATAGGTTCAAGACTACCCCAACATAGCAAGACCTGGTCTCAAAAGCAGCTGGGCACAGTGGTGGGTACCTGTAATCCCAGCTACCTGGGAGGCTGAGGCTGGGGATCACTTGAGGATAGGGACTACCCTGGGTGACATAGTGAGACTTAATCTCAAAAAATATATAGGTCTAACGTGATCGGTGATCCACTCCCAGATACCTACCCAAAGAACGTGAAGACTGATTCAAAGGGACAGGGAATATGCAGTGTATGTATATACAGATGGTCTGCAGTGGAGTACTACACAGGCATGAACAATAAGCTCTTACCTTTCGTGACAACATGGATGGAACTGGAGGGATGATGTTAAGTGAGATAAGTCAGAAGGAGAAAGGAATACCTGATAACTTCGCTTACATGTGGGAAGAGAAATAAGGGGTCAAAGAAACCAAGCCAATAACAAATTCTAGAAATCTACCTGTAGTGTTGAAGCCTTCAGAGGTAGAAAGAGAAGTGGGGAGAGCAGATTGGGGAGGGAGCACTGTGATGAGGGCAGGCGGGCTGGGGTGGCCTGCCTGGTGGGTGGGATATGGTGACAGAAATCTGAAGGGTGTGAGCCTGTATCTCTAAATCATAGATGATGCTGTCAACCCTTTACCCGGAGAAGAGGAAGAAGAGGAAGAGCCACGCTAGGGAATACTCTTCAGCCATGGGAAAGCTGATGCTGCGGTTGACAGCAACATGGAAGAATTATGTGTAATAAAGCCAGTCAGTCACCAAGACAAAACTGTACATTTACACAGCAGAAGGCTAGATGGAGAGAGACACTTATAAAAACTAGGGGACATTCATCACTCCAGTGAGGACTCTGAGTTTAAGAGGTTGGAGGGAGGGAGGGAGACCAAGAGACAGAGGTTGTAAGGAATGAAGAAAAAAAGGCACATGAGCTTGTTTTTCTTTTGTTTGTTTGCTTGTTTTTTAGAGACGAGGTCTTGCTGTGTTGCCCAGAGTAGTCCCGAGCCCATGGACTCAAGTGATCCCTAGCCTCAGCCTCCCAGGTAGCTGGGATTACAGTTACCCGCCACCACACCCAGCTATTATTTTGAGACCAGGTCTCACCATGTTGCTTGGGGTAGTCTCGAACCCACGGACACAAGTGATTCCTAGCCTCAGCCTCCCAGGTAGCTGGGGTTACAGGTGCTTGCTACCGCGCCCAGCAAGACGCATGAGTTTATCCTCTGATGGTACCCGTGGGGCGGGAGCCCAGTTCGGAGCAAGGAGGCCCTCAGCCTGGGGTTTTGCAGACTGAAGTCTGTTCCCCTGGAGGCTCAGCTAGGGAGAGAGCTGCCTTCATGCTGCTGCAGATTGTGCTAAATCCATAACCTGGCGCCTTGTGGCTGAAGTCCTGTGTTCTTGTTCCCAGTGGCCGCCCACAGTGCCTCCCATGTGGCCTTCTCTACAAAGGGCCAGTTCGCTCTGTGCAAGGTAGCAGATTCTTCCAGATTCTTGCTCTGAATCTTTCCAACTCCTTGAGCTTTCTGGTTGTTTTTGTTTTATTTTGTTTTTTGTTTTTTTGAGACTAGGTCTCGCTATTTTTGCCCGTGGAACCGCAGGCTCACGTTGCCCGGGGTACCAGACTCAAGCCATCCCCAGCCTCAGCTTCCCAGGTAGCTGGATGACAGGCGCGCGCCACCACGTCCAGCTATTTTTTTGAACTAGGTCTCGCTACGGGCCCCAGGCGGAACTCTAACCGCGATCCCTAGCCCTGGCCGCTTCATAGGCTGAAGCTTACAGGCAGGAGCTACCGTGCCCAGCTCTTCTGGTTACATTTTAAGAGGCAAATAAGTAGGATGTCATACCTGCCTCCCTGGACATGGAAAACCCAGTAAGACTAAGCTTGACTTCAGAGACATCAGAGGCTGTCTTAAGAGCTCAGCTAAGGATGGGCTATGGTGGTGTGCACCTGTAAGCGGTAGCCTAGGAAGCTGCGGTGGGGATTGGGGGTGATGATTCGAGTCCTGCCCTGGGGTAATGTAGTGAGACCTAGTTCCAAAAAATTAGCTGGGCGTGGTGGCGCGCGCCTGTAATCCCAGCTACCTGGGAAGCTGAGGCTGGGGATGACTTGAGTCTGTGGTACCCTGAAGCAATGTGAGCCTGCGGTTCCACAGGCAAAAATAGCGAGACCGAGTCTCAAAAAAAAAAAAAAAAAAGAGCTCAGCTAGGGCAGGGACGGGGCAGTGAGAGCTCGCCAAGGCGGGCACGGAGGACAAAGGTGTGTGGGCTGAACACAGGTGGTTAGGTCATTCCAAAACACCATGGGAGACCATTTCTGAGAGCCTTCCTTCTTCAAATGGAGATGTCTCTTATAAAAAGTCCTTCCTAGGCCTTTTTATACGTGGTGGCACGTGCCTGTTATCCAAGCTCTGGGAGGCAAGGGGCCAGGGATTGCTTGAGTTCACGGGTTCGAGACCACCCTGGGCAACATAGCGAGACCTGGTCTTGGAAAAGCAGCCAGGTGCGGTGGCAGGCGCCTGTAATCCCAGCCACCTGGGAGGCTGAGGCTGAGACTGGGGATGGCTTGAGTCCTCAGGTCCTGGACTACCATGGGCAACATAGCGAGACCTAGTCTCAAGAAGAAAAAAAAAAAAAAGAAAGCCCCTTATGACATATTCAGGGGTAGCAGATTTTTTTTTTTTTAATTTTTAGTTTGTAATTTTCAGACAATATTGGTCACATGTGTATAGTTGTCGTTCCCCTTAGGTGTGGCCCTCCCTATCTTATTGTACCCCTTGCCCCCCCACCTTACCCCCCTTTTTCCCCTCTAACTCCTCTCACTGCTAGTCGCGGTCCATGCTTGGCCCACCGGTCTTTTTCTTTTTCTGGAACAAAGTCCTTTCTCCTGCGGACTTGCGCTTCTTTACAGCAGCAGACCAGGCTGCTCGGGTCTCCAGGAGAAACTGAGGTGCATAGTCGGGCTGAGCATGTCGGGAACTTGTTGGGGGGCAGCTACGTGGTGGCCTCTCCAGGATCCTTTCTGGTGTCCGTCACATTAGAGGAACTTCTCAGGGCGAGGCATTCAGCCGTGAACCTGGTCTCTAGGCCCAGCCCTTTGGAAGCCTCAGCTCACGTGGGAAGAATTCCCGGATAAATCTAGGAGCGAGATGTGAGGGGCCACGTGATCTTCATCTTTTCTGATGCCCCCATACAACGCTCCTTCCATGAAGTGAAGGGCTTCCCAGTGGGGCTAATGGCTTTATCTGACCCAGTGAAGTCAGGGGTGCTAGCTCAGTCCCCCAAAAGGTCACCCCATGACAGAGCAGTAGCATGCCTTGCCCTAGAGAGGTGAGAACACAAATTCATGCCACCTCTGGGGGGGGAGGGGAGGAGATGCTCCTGCTTGCTCGTGATGACCGAAACGTGGACGCGGCCAAGTGCCTGTCGGTGGATGGATGGGTAAATAAAATCCAGTTGACCCATTCAGTGGAATATTATTCGGCAATAAAAGGAAATGAAGTGCTGATGGAGGCGATAAATAAATGAACCTCAAAAGCATTATGCCAAGTGAGAGAAGCCAGATGCACAGAAACATATATTGTCTGGTTCCATTTATGTGGAATGTCTGAAATATGCAAATCCACGCAGGGAAAGTCGAGGAGTGATTGCGGGGGGGCTGAGGGTTGTGGGGAAGATTGGAGGGGGGTGTGATACATGGCTGAGGGTAGTTCTTGGGCCAATGAAAATGTTCAAACGTGGGTCTGCGTTGATAACGGCGTTATCCAAGGATTGTGGTTGAATGGCATCAAAGGGTGCACTTCCGTGGGTGAATTCTATCGCATGTGGAGTGAAGCTCAAGGAAACTGCAGAGAGAGAGAGAGAGAGAGAGGGAGAGAGAGAGAGGGAGCGAGAGAGGGAGAGAGAGAGAGAGAGGGAGGGAGAGAGAGAGAGGCTTTCTGAAACAAGCAGTTACGATGTAAGTCTATTAATGTCACAAAATGAACCAATAGAAAAACTCAATATATTTATCTGGGGAGGGAGGGAGGGAAAAGCGAGGTCTGGCGGAGTTAAATCCTTATCTTTCAGAGGAAACACAATGTCATGCTGCTGCATCTAGAGTTCTTATTTGGAGACAAAAAGGCAAGTAAGGGAAAAAACAGCCAAAGAAACGTGCAAAGGGTTTTCCAATAAGGACCGGGACTTGAGGGGGAACAGATGGCAAGATTTTTGTGAGGAGCCCTCTCTGGGGAGAACTGGCTTGCTTCTGGCTCTCCTAGCTGACTTCCCCCTTTGAAAGTATCTGTTTTGTTGTTGTTGTTTATTTTTAGTTCCCCCCCTTTGGGGTAGAAGCACCCTTCTCCCCTCTCCCAAGAAGAGAAAGGAGTGTGAGCAGCACCTGCAACGGGCCCTGCCTGCTCTTCACTCCTGGCAGCCTTGTAACTCCACGTGGTGATGGGTACAGCCTCCTTGGCCTCAGTTTCCACATCTTGTAAATGGGGCTAATCCCAGCACACACGACGGAGTCCACGCCTGCAGATGATGGGCAGCAGAGACTGAGTATTGAGCTTCCATCAGTCACACTGATGGCTCCCCCCTCTCCCTGCAAAAGAGGGGGGCTGCATGCTTTCCGGCATCCCGAGTGAGTGGGTGCAGGGCCTCTTTGCTTGAGACCCGGGTTTCTTTGCTCCCAAATTGGTTGTCAGAATCCTCCAAATTCCCCCAGCCTCCGGGGGCACCGTGAGAATGGGGCTGACTGCCCTACAGAAGCCCCAGGGGACATGGGTGACGCTGGGTGCAGAAAGAGATGGTTTCTCCTGGAGGTTCCCTGGAGGTATGGGAGGGCAAAGGTCTTCTCTGTCTCCCGCCAGCCCTCCCCTCTCCCCCCCAGGGAGGACCTGGTGTTTCAGGGTGAGATCTCCTGTTGAGTTAAATAGCTCTCAAGCCCACCTTTTGCTGAGAGCTCTGGTTAAGCCTCCCCACTGGGAGCCCCCTCCTGTGGAGCCCTGTCCCCCTCCCCCTGTCCTAGGCAAAGGACTCCACCCAGCACTCAGGTTTGCTGTCTGTAAGCTGTGACCCCTTGGCCAGATGCCGGGAGATTTCCCCAAGCCTGAGCTTGCAGGGCTCGGAAACCGCCGGCTACGGCTGGCTTTTGGGGTGGCTGCAGGGCAAAGCCTCCTTATCACTGCGACTCACTGAGGCTGGAAGTTTCCAGCGAGATCACAGCTGGACCAGGGCTGCCTGGAGACTTGACCCCGAGCCTAAACTTTGCAACTTCCATCCACTTTCTGTTCCCCTCCTGTTGTCTCAGCCCGGAGCCTGGTTCTGAAACCCAGAGGCCCAGTCTTTTCCCAACCCGGGGGTCGCTCCCATCCAACTCCGGACAGACTCACAGACTCAAGACAACCCCCCCACACACACCCCAGCTCTCCAACTGCCTTTTCCCTCTCACTCCGGGGCTCGGGCTCGACTCTTCTTGGGGTGAGCTTGACTCCCCGTCTGTGGTCTTCCCCATCCGGTCTGCACTGGGGGTGCAAAGAGGGTCAGAGGGGGAAAGATACGCATTTATGGGGAAATTCAAAACCGTTGCTCTCCTGGTCAACACAATCTGATTTGGTTTTCCGGAAGCTGGGCCCCAGCACCCGGGCCACTCGGAGGGGGGTGGGGTGGGGGTGTGTGGGAAGACCCGGAGGGGCGGAGTCTCCCCTTGGATTTGGGGAAAGGGGTGAGCTCCTGGGGTCCTTTCTGAAAGGCCCTCCCCTCATTTCCGGCCGCGGCTCCCAGCCTTGGCTGCGCGCCTGGATCCTGTTGCTATGACGACAGGAAGAGGCGGTGGCGGCGGCGAGCGATGCTGTGGAGAGATGGAGGCTAGTGGGGGTGGGGGTGGCGGCTGGGAAATGGGGATGGGGGTAGGGAGCGGGCCCGGGGAGGCGGTGGGGGAGGAGGCCGGGAGAGCCGTCACCTCTGACCTCCTTCGTCCCCGGGCCTAGCCCCGCTCCCCGTTTCTCGGGCTCGCTGGGGGTGCTGCCTCGGTCTCTGGCGTCTCTCCTTCTGGGGTCTCTCTGTCCCTCTCCCTCTGCCTCTCTCTGGGGCTCTTTCCTTCTCCCGGCCCTTCTCTCTCTCTTCTGCTTGCTCAGACCTTCCCCAACCATGTCCCGCTCCCGCTCTCCCCCCCC
>PVHY01032244.1:0-12025 GCA_004024945.1 Uropsilus gracilis
AAGGAAGAAAGAGTGGTAGATGCATGCTCGCTTCGGCAGCACATATACTAAAATAAAGAGTGGTAGATGCTAGGAGGTGGGTGGGTGGATGAATGGATGGGGCCATGGAAGATTGAACAGGGGGGCTGGGGTGGATAAAGGGGCAGATAAGCAGATGGGAGTATCATTGAATAGACTAGTGATGTAGACAGCTGATCCCATAGCAGATGAATAAAAGGGGCAATTCTAGCCCTCTTTCTTGTTCCTTGTGTGACCCTGAGTGAATCTCTTTGTTATCTATAAAGTAAGAATCTTATCTGGAAAAGCTTCCTTTGTAAAGTGTGAATCATAAACCCTGCTTGCTTCTCAGGAGACCTTTGTGGCTATCTAGTGAGTCGGAATGCACTGTTCGTGTCTTAGCACCAGATTCTGGCTGCTGGTGTGGGTACGGCCCCGTGCTGTGCTTGCTGGTGGGTATCAGGCCCCTGGTGGGTGAGTCTGTCTCCCAGACCCCAGGCTGGCTCTCTGCCGGGTAGAGCAGGGAAGTGACCCTGGAGAAGACCCGCGCTCCCTGTGGGCTAGGGGGAGAGGGAGGCCCGCTGTGTGCTCACTAGGTCAAGGGTTCAGGATGTGGAGTTACACAGATCTGTTTTCTGATGGTGGCTCTGCTCCTTGCCAGCTGTCTGACAGTGGGCAAGTCAGGAGCCTCGAGTGCCTCGTTTATAGAACAGACTCGTGTACCCCTCCGCTGCACGAGAGTGAAGCTCATGGACAGAAACCAGCTAGCACAGTGCTTGCATTATGTTAAGTACTAAGTGCATATTACCCAATAGCCCCAAAAAGGCTGAGTGGGAAAACAGCCTTTGCGCTTTGGAAGGAGCTCAAAAACTTCGAATCCACTGGATGCCAAGTCCCCGCGTTGGTTTTCTTATTTCAAGAAGTCCAACAAGACTCACATGGCCTTAAAATAAATAAATAAAAAGACTCACGTGCGCTTTGACAAGGATGCCTTGGCTACACAGTATCTGCTTTCAGCTGAAATTCCAGCTCTTCTGTGGGCCTTGCCGACCTGTTCTGATTACCTTGGATTAATAGCAAACTGTTCACATGAATTACTTCTTTAAAAGCACCGTTTATGTAGAGCTATAAATCTCCCCCAACGAGCTAAGACAGAGGGAGGAGAACGAACCAGGGGTGTCCTCCGAGGGAAGCCACGCCGACCAGGGAGCTGGGCCCGCAGGGCCATGGCTGCCCTTGTGGCGACTCAGCATGGGGACGATGGCATGGGTGATGGCAGGCCCTGCTGGCTCAGAGTAAGCTGTGGCCAAT
This sequence comes from Uropsilus gracilis, assembly GCA_004024945.1. Classification (NCBI taxonomy): domain Eukaryota; kingdom Metazoa; phylum Chordata; class Mammalia; order Eulipotyphla; family Talpidae; genus Uropsilus; species Uropsilus gracilis. Next base: position 1,309 of record PVHY01032244.1, read on the forward strand.
GGCAGGATGCCCAGCCTTCCCACCACCTGTGGGCGAGTGGCCCCAGGACCAAGTGGAGGCTGCTTGACCCACAGCCTGGGGGCCAGCAATGATGAGGAAGCCGGAACACCCCAACTCGGGCTGCTTCTGGAACCAAACCCTCCCCAGGCCCCTACTTTCCCTGCGGGCCCCAGACATCTCCCCCTGCCAGCCCCTCTTTCCAGTTGCTCGCTCTGGTAAGTTGCCTGCACGGAATGTGCTGGAAGCCCAGACGCCATGTGCCTTCTCGGGGCTGCAAAGAGAACTTCCTGAAAGCTGGTGGGACCAGGTGGCAGTGGGAAGTGGCTTCTTTCCAGAGGAAAAACCCAAGGGGGGAGCCAGAGCAAAGTGTCACTCGTGAAGCCAGAGTCTTCAGGGCATATGTTGGGGAGCTGTAAACGCCGGTGGTTGGTGGAGAAGGTCACAGGCTGTCAGACTTGAGAGCACCCTGCAGACAATGGGAAGGCAGGGAAGGAACCAGGTCGAGATCACACGGCATGACTAGGAGCGCTGGCACCTGCTCCAGCCCATTCCCCCACTAGAACTTCCCCTAAGGATGTCCTCACTAAGGATCGCCTCTCTCCTAAGGACTCTGTCCTGCACAGCATCCACAGGCCTGCCAGCTGCCAGCTGTCAGGAGACCTTTGGTGCAAGAGCTCTGGGGTGCACAGGAGGATGACCTAGCCAGACCCAGTGCCCAGGCCTTCCTGCCAGTGGGGTTCCTTCCTGGCAGCGCTTTGCTAATGGGGCCCAGTCTCCATCTCAGCTCTGTCCCCTGGCAGCCATCTTGGCACAGAGGAGAGGACGCCAGCTGAATTGACAGCCAAGACCGGGCCCCCGCACCATCTCCATCACGCTGCTCCTCCTCTGGCGACCCTGTTATCTCGGCTACCAAATGGGAGGGGAGCTTCGAGAGGAGCTCGAGAAGGCAGTTTCTGGCACAGCACGTCGCCCATCTCGTATTTTCGCTGCCCTCTTCTGCCAGTCTGTTCTCCCCCAACCCGCAGCCACATAAATCTGCTGTGGACTGAGTTAGCATAAGTGGAACAAATTCACGAATTCTTAGGTGTGCAAATGCGTCCCCTCCACATTCTGACAGTGACCTTGAGAGAAGCTCTTGACCTGCAGCCTTTACCAGCCCCGGCGGTAGCAGGGCCGGAGCAGCAGGGTGGCTGGCTGGGGCACTTGGCAAGGATGCAACAGGTAGGATCAGGGAGCCTGCAACCAGGCCAGCCGGGAGGGGCAGAGGTGATCATCAGGACCCAGGAGGTGGGTCTGGCTATTTTTAACTCAGCTTAATTTTCTCTACCTGGAAACCAACTCCGGCCAGTGGCGTAGTGCTGTTCCCGGAAAGGTGTCGCCCTCTAAGACCTGGGCTCGCTCAGGTTCCCGACCCAGGCCTCTCTTCTCATGGGCTCCCTGTCTGCCTGGCTGAAGCCAAGGGCAGGGACTCAGGGCTGCCCGCGTGGTCCGCACCGCTCCCCGCTCTGACCCTGGGAGATAGACAGCACCCCTGCCTGTCGTCATCGTCCTTTCACACCCAGCGGGCTCCTGTCTCCTGGTCCGTTTAATTCTTCTATTATGTTTCCCAGACTTGGAGCCTCTGGCCCTATTGTCCAGGGCAGCTCTGTGCATTTGTGTAAAGATTAGACATGTTAGAACCTTCGCTCTTGCTCCGGATGGTCTTTCTCTTTTACTTTCTCAAATCCGAAGTCTTTCTTTCTTGCTGCACGCTGCTTCCTTGTCCTCCCTCCTCTACCTACCTGTCTTTATCTGCCTCCCTGTTTGTTTTCCTCCCCACCCTGGCCCCCTCCTTCTCCTCGCTGACCTGCTTTCTCTTCTTTCTTCTCTTCACGGTTCAGTGCGTCGAGTTCTCTATCCACCCCCTACCAACCACCCTAGCCCTACCTAATGCCATTTTTATATTCTCTCGGAGGCTAACAGCAATGACAGGGAGTATTGCTCACCTCATGCCAGAAATATTCTTGTAGATTTTTAGCGAGGCACCCCAGGGGAGGGCTGTGAGCACTGCCTGGGGAGTCTCCGGTTTGCAGACCAACCAAGATCCGCCCCCACCCAGGCTGGCGCTACCTCTGCAATCTGTGGCCGTGGTCAGGCTGGCCACCCTCCGTGTCTCCGGGGCAGCAACAGGGCTGATACCCAGGTGACAACTAATGCCTTCTGGGCTTGTGAGGAGAGGGGTTGAAAGTCCACTGAGCACGCAGTAGGTGCTCAGAGGGTTTGTTTCTGCTTGTTTTGCAACCTGATCCAGAGCCTTGAGAGTTGCGGCCTCCTCAGGGTCATCCCCACACTACAGCATCCCGCACATGTGTCCCCGCTGAGCGTGCCTAGGAAGAAGCCAAGTTGCCTGTTCCTTCATGGTTATCTGTGACTGCCTTCGTGCATGACAGATCGCAAAGAGCTGCTGAACACGTGCTCCTGGGCAGTCAGGATCCTGAGGACCTGTTACAGGTTCAGAGCTAGTCCAGTCTCCCTCCCTTGGAGAACACCACTCTGAAAGCTCCCACTACGTGCCAGGCAGGCTCCCAGTCAGTGTCCTCTGGAGCTCTGCACCTCGAAATTGCTGGGAGATAAGGCTGAGTCGTGAGTCAGGCATGCACGAGAGGGTGGACTATGGGAATTCCAAGAAATGAGAGGGCTTTTCCTGTTGACTGGAGGCAGGGTCCCCAGAAGACTCCGGCGGGAAGTGGACTCTGAGCCATTGGCGGGAGCAGAGGGCAACTGCCATCTCCACAAGCCGCCCAGCTCAGCCCAGGAGCACCCTGCTCTCATCTCCAGCAAGGTCCAGCTTCTAAGTCAGCAGAAGGGCCAGCCAGAACACTAACCCCCAGGGACACCTCCCAAACATCTTACCTTGCCTTTTTTGTAGAAAATGGCCACTGAGGTGAGTCAAGACATCCTGTGATGTCCAAGATGAGACCTGCCAAGGGGTACTTTGTGTATGTGGCTATCTTTCTAGAAAGGGCTAAGAAGTTACCTTCTTGGTCTTGAGCTTTTGAATCACCCAGGCTAAGAAACAACCCCCTGCCTCCTCCCAAGCCCCCTTTTGGCTTGATTTTGCAAAGCAGGGGGCTGGATGGGATGTCATTGGCCCTGTCTGTACAACTGACAGCTTCTAGAAGGGGTCAGGACCAGGCCAGGATGGGCAGTGGGAGCAAAGGAGGAGGTGGTCACTTTCTGGGTGAGGTAAGGATGAGGGAGCCCCAGGCTGGCTAGAGGTCAGGGGTGAGCTGTGTCCTTCTCAGAGGGAAGCAGCCCAGAGAAGGCTCGGACTTGCCCAAGGCCGCACAGCCTCGAACGGGCATTTTATCTCCTACACAGCAGAGTAATAACCTCAGCCTACTTGGCAGAAGGCAGGCAGGAATAGGGTCTCCTGAGAGGAAGGAGAGAGGGTTTTTCTTAGGGGAACCACCCCTCTAAATTCTTCGCTCAAGGTAAAACTCGGGTGCAGCCACCGAGGGGGGGGGTGGCTCCAGGCATTTGGGGGTGACTGAAACAAGTCCGGTGGACCAGAGGGCTGCAGGAGAGCCTCAGGACTCAGGGAGGTGCTCCAGGCACAGAGGGAGGAGCAGGGCCTTCCACCCTCCCTTCACCCTCCCCTTCCACTGCTGAGGCTGGGGCGGGCCAGGCGCCCCAGGAGGAGGCGGTGTCCTGGCTCCCTGCCTGCCGGTGCAGCGGGACAGGGCTGGACGGGCAGGGGCGGGGCGGCCGGGTATTATAAGAGGCAGCCGGGGCACCCAGCTAATAAGCTATCGCTCAGCTTGGCAGCAGGACGCTGGTAGCAAGCTGTCTGCCTGCTCCAGTCCAGCCTGTGCGCTCCAGCCCTGCTCCACCATCGCTATGGTCGCTGCGCCCACCGCTTGGTGCTCCGTTGCTCTGGCCCTGCTAGTGGCTTTGCACGAAGGTGAGCTGGCCTGACCTTGCCTGCTGCAGCAGCCCCTAGGTCTGTCCGTCGGTGTCACCTCCCGGGGCCTCGGGCACGCCAGCTGGGGACTTACCAGGGCAGCATGGGAGTGGAGGATTCTGCAAGTGCAGAGGGCACTGGGTGCTGCAGGCACAGGGCAGCAGGCAGCCCTTCCCACCAGGCTGCTGGGGCTTCCCCGGGCTGGCCCAGAACTCCTGAGCAATGAGAATGCCAACTTCCTCAATTATGCAAGAGGAGGAGCCCGGCGGATCCCCCTATCCCCGCTGTGCCAGGCGCTCTGACCCACCTCTCCATCTTTCTCTCCTCCTGTGTCTGCAGGCGAGGGCCAGGCCGCTGCTACCCGGGAGCCCCCAGCGCCCTCACCCCGGGCCCAAGGCTCCCATCTGCGACCCCGGCGTTGTTCCTGCAGCTCCTGGCTCGACAAGGAGTGTGTCTACTTCTGCCACCTGGACATCATCTGGGTGAACACTCCAGGGTAAGTCAACACGGGCATGCAGGCAGGGCTGCTAGGGGCAGGACTGGGGACTGAGCAGAGGCTGCTGGCATCTGCAGGCTGCGGCTGCAGGACAGCTCTCCAAAGTGGCCTCACCGCCAGCTCCCACATGGGGCTCCTGGGCGATACTGGCTGTCTCATGAGCACTCTCCCAACAGCCTGGTCAGAAAGTATTGGTTTCATTTTCCAGATCAGGGTAGTGAGGCTCAGAGAGGTTAGGTACCTTCGCCTGGGTCACACAGGAAGGAGTGTTATTAGGTGGAAGCTCCAACCTTGCTCTATGGACTCACCTGCTCTCTGCCATGCTTTCCCGGCATGATCTTCCGAGTAGAACATGATTCGCCAACAGCGCCCGTGTCTTCACGGTGCCAGTCACGGTGCCAAGCGCTGCTCGTGCATCATGATCACACAAAACCCCCCGTCCTCTCCACGAGGCACATACTGCAGTTGTCCCCGAATGACAGGCGAGAAACCTGCCCTGTGTCACCTGGCGGAGCTGGGGTAGGAGCCCGGCGCTGCCTGTTCTGTCTGCACCCGCACTGCCTCCGGGCCACTGCATACTTCATGCTGAAGTTTCTCTGTGTGTTTGTGTTGTTTTTTTTTTTTTTCCCTTCCCCAAATTGCAAAAGGCAGGAGAAGCCCTGCACGTAAGCGTGTGTGGAGCTAATCCGCATCCAAACATTCGCTCAGGGCGGGAACCCTGCCAGTCCCTGCGTGCTGGGCCTACCTGGAGTCATTACAACTCCAACCACATCGTCTAAAATTAGCTCTGGCACCCAAAGGTGCTGGTCCAACCGGCCACAGGGCCCCTGCCCTGCTCCCGGCACGCCTCGGCCAGACTCTGAATCTGAAACCAATCCCACCTGATCTCACACTTGAGTGAGCGCACATGTGCGTGCATGCTTACACACTCATGCACAATCACCACGTCTGAGTCAAGTCGCTGGGACACATGGGTCACCCCTTCGGGCAAGTAGTGACCAGGTGGGGAGCAGCTTAGTTGTTTACTCGGTCAGCTAGGGCTTCCTCCAGCGTGAGCGGAGAGCCAGCTTGGAGAACAGGGGCCAGCGTGGCTCCGTTGGCTCCTGTTCCCATCTGGGAAGGGTAGAAGGGCTGAAAGGACATCCCACCCCCAGCTTGGGGGTGGGGGGGCATGTTTCCCAGCCCTCCTCCCCATGCTGGAAGTCTTACTGAGCAGGCCAGGCATGGTAGGGGGAGCAAAGGCCCAGGGAGGGACAGGGTCTTGGCCAGGGCTACCTGGCATCTGGGGTGGGACTTGTCAAGTTACTGCCACTCCGGGGGCATTGGTGGCCACCTGGGTTTGCGGTGTGGACAGTCTCTGTGCACCAGTGGTCATGGTTTATCTAATTCTCCCTCCCTCCCTCTCCCTCTCCCTCTCCCTCTCCCTCTCCCTCTCTCTCTCTCTCTCTCTCTCTCTCTCTCTCTCTCCCCACCCTACAACACTACCTTGCTGGCTGCCTGCCCACAGACAGACAGCTCCTTACGGCCTGGGAAACCCGCCAAGACGCCGGCGCCGCTCCCTGCCAAGGCGCTGTGAGTGCTCCGGTGCCAGAGACTCCGCCTGTGCCACCTTCTGCCATCGAAGGCCCCGGTAAGTGGGCACCCACTTGGCAGGGGCCAGGGTGGCCGCTAGCCTGGACTTCCCTTGAGACATAGGGCGTTTGGGAGAGCAGCAGAGGAGCAGAATGACTACTGAGGGAGCCGGGTTGAGGGACCCACAGGCTCCCAGCCCTGGGGTTGCTGAGAGCACCACTCCTTCCTGTGGGGAACCAGCCACCCCCAGTCTCTCCCCCTGCCCAGCTCTGAGGCATATGAGATCACTTGCATCCTCACTCCTGGGTGGAGGGATTCCCGCCCAGTGACAGCTGAGGCCGGCAGGCCATACAGATACTAGGAAGGGGAGCTGCTCTCTCAGTCTTATTGCCTTCTGCTCGGGCTTTGAGCTCAGACCAGAGGCTTGAGCGACTAGAACTTTCTCGGAGAAGTAGCATCTGGAGTTGAAAGACCATAGCACTCTCCTAGGCTGGTCACAGGCTTGCTGAGGTCCTTTGCCGAGTCTCTTAATTCTCCGGGTCTCAGTTTCCCCAGCTGTTAGGGAGTAGACTTTACTCCATCCCTGAAAGCAGAAACTGCCTGTGCAACCCCAAAGCCCTGGTTCCCATGAGTTTACGAGAAACTCCTCCTTTTGGGGCTCAAGTTGTGACTCCGCCCCTACCTCAGTTTCCCTGCAAAGAGCAGCCCTCAGCTGCAGGTGGCCAGATTCTGGGAAGCCCAGCCAGCCAGCTGCCTCTTTCTAAGGCTAAGAACACATTCCCGGTAGCTCAGTTTTCCTCGGTCCCCACCCCACCTGGGAAAGGAAGGTTGCCAGGTGCACAGGGGTGGAAATGGATCTGTTTCCGAGGGCGGGTCGGGTGGGTGGGGGCTGGACTGGCCCTGCAGCCAGGTGGCCTCAGGGCCCTGGGCAGCCCCTCACTTGGGCCCCAACGCTGTTCATTCAGGACGAAAGCCACAGCAGTCCCAAGCAACAGGTCCGCTGCAGGCATGTTCCAGCCAGGCCAGACATGGACCTCAGCAGAAGAGCTCCTCCAGCGGCTGAGGTAAGGCTCTCCTGCACTGCCTGAGGGCCTCCTGTGTGTTTTGGACCTTTCCCTTGTTCTCCATGTCAGGCAGAACCAAGTTCCAACTGAGCAGAATAGAGATTCAGGGAGGTGGAGGCATTTCCCCCAGGTCACATGGCCATCAGTAGCCACTGCTGGCACTAGAGCCCATGACTCCCCTTGTTGCTCTGGGCTCTGGTCTTTTTAGAGAATTTGAAGGTGCATGGGTGTTCATGCAGGCTCTGTCTGAGTGGAGCATCTCCCATGACTGGCATTCAGGGGCCTGAGAACTAGCCTTCTCCTCCCCCCTGCTGCAGGCTGGCAGCCTCAGCTTGAGCTGGGCACACCTGTACAGGGACCATATCCCACCAAACTGACCTGAGAGCAGAAACCCCAGCTATGGCTGTGCAGCCAAGGGGCAACTTCCAGAAACAGAGCCCCAGCTCTGCCAGACTTTGACCTTGAGCTTGTCACTTCACTTCTCTGTCCTTTAGCTTTCTGTATTTGAAATGAGGACAACAAATGCTCTCTGAGGTTAGGGGAGTTGATGGACAGGAAGCATGTGGAGCAGGGCCCGGGGCCTTCTGTTGGTGTCGACCCAGTCTACCCCGTCCCTGAAGGCTCCTTGGGGGATGCAGCTCAGTTTGGGCCCTTGGAGATCTCCATCTTTGTGAGGAGGCAGAACAGAGGGGAAAGGGCAGACCCCAGCATCCACTTCGGATGAAAAAAACAATCAAGATAAACTTTGCAGTGCATGACCCATTGGGCACAGAGCTTGCTTTGCCAGCCTGGACTTCACCTCACAGCAGTTCTGGTCTGTTTTATTTCGCAGACCAAGAAAGGGGTTCAGAGAGATTAAGACACTTGCCCAACGTCCCACAGTAGAGAAATGAAGCTTCCAGAGTAGAACATCTGGAAGGGTCCTATCCAGAGTCTCACCCAGGTTCAAAGGGCAGCTCGGCTGGATCACCTTGAGCTGACCTTGAAGTGGGGAGAATTTTAACTGACACAGCAAGAGAGGGAACACAGTGACCAGGCTGGGCAAAGGGATGGTGATGGGAAGGCAGATCACAAGAGAGACCCTGATCTGTCCTTGGCCAACTGATCACTCCAGCAGCATGTGAAGCTGACAGCTGCCCTTGCAGGCAGAGAAGCTTCTAGTCCTGGTCTAACCTGTCCATGAAGTGCAGACCTTGTTTTCAGGGTCACCTATGACCACCCCATGATGAAGGCTCCAGTGCCCATTCCCACTGCCTCTCTCCAGGAACTCTGGGCCTGTTCTTATGTTCTGAGGTACTAAACTGACCCCTCTCTTCCTTTCCAGAGACCTTTCCACAGCCAACATCCTCTTTGCGAGGCAACAGCAAGCGGCAGCGCGGGAACCCAGGCCCATACACTCCAGGTGGAGGAAGAGATAGCATCGGGAAGCTGGAAGAAACTTGGGAAGGAAACATGTGTGGAGACAGGAGGAGAGAGGAAGCCCTGGACTTGGGGGATATCCTCCACCTGTTCCTGGGGCCAGGACCCTGGTGCCAGCCTGCTGGACCCACCTGCTGGGGTTGGCACAAGCTCTATCTTCCTCGCCCCATGAGGGAGCCTCCCTCAGGCAGCTCCGTGACCTCACACTGCCCAGAAAGCCTTCAACCCCCGGTCTGCAGAGTGGCCTACCGGCTGGCTCCAGTCCCACAGCCCTGTTGAAAGGAACTGTGTGGAGCTCACTCACCTGGAGGCCCCGTCCTGAGAGGCATCCTGTCTGCCAGCTACCAACCTGGAGGGTCGTGCGATGCTGGACCTTCATCCCTGAGCCAGCCCTGGAGGCTGGACCTGTCTGTCAAGGACTGGTATCCCAGCTGGCCCCCATCCGTCCCCACCAACTCTCTGCCCCAGAATCCTTGTACCCTCATACTCTGGGGACACTCCTGGTGACAAGGGCCTGCTCTGTTTCACTTGTCTGTATATAACTTATTTGCTCTAAGAACTTTGAAAATTCTGATTATTTATTTTAACGTATTTTTTTTAGATTCTCAATTATTTACCTGTGAATTTGTGTTTGTAATAAACAATGAAATGGCACACTGGTTTTCTGTCTTGGCAGAGGCAGGAATGGGAAATACCTCTCAGGAAGAGGCTGCTAGGAAGTTAGGAGGGGCACAGGAAAGGTTTGGGGCAAGTGATCAGCACCCTGGGTTCCACTTCCCACACCTTTGCCAGGCAAGTTTGGCTGCCAGCCCGATTCTCTGGGGTTTTGCCTATCATGTGCCTGTACAACCATTCGCAGCTTTGATACCCAGGGTTCCAGAACCTATGTTCCCATCAGATCAGCAACTAGTAACCAGGCCCCTCTCAGAGCATGTGTGGAAGATTATGGAGATGCCAAAACCCACTCTGCCCCCACTTCCCTGTCCCAGCAGGAGGGGCTGTGGGGCCTAGAGCCAATCCAGTGAAGGCTGGTGCAGGATGGAGTCTAAGACTGGGAGCCGCCCTAGTGGCCAGTGGTGGAAACACAGCCTGCTTTACCCCTGCCCATCACCTTGGGCCTTGGGTGGACCTTGCTGATGGATTTCAACATATCTCAGACCCAAGAAGCTCCAGGGCTCTCAGGCTGGGTTGGCCAGTCCCGCAGGGCCCAAGAAACAGCCCATCTGAGTCCTAAGGATAGGCAGTAGCCAGGCCCATTTCTGCTGCCAGCCACCTGTACCCACGGCCGCCATTTTTCCCAGGACCCCTCTGAATCACCTGTTCCCTTTTCTCCTGCTGGCATGTGCTGGGAAGGGCAGGCTGAACCTGAACAGACTATTGAAAAAGAATTATTTATACCGTGCTCTAATCTTGCTTTATCCATTAAGTCAGCTCAGATCCCCTCTTGGAAGAAAACATGTTGACATATATTAAACTCCTACCTTACGCTGGCACTTGACCCAGAATAACTGGGTCACCCTCACAACAACCCTATGACCTAAAAACTTCCTGTATTCCCATTTTACAGATGAGGAAACTAATGCTGGAGAAGGAGGTTGACTTCCCTGGAGTCACAGAGAGTAAGTAGTGACCTGGGGTTAGTCCAGCCTACGGCCTGTGCGTACACAGGTATCCAGGTATGTAATAAGCACTTGTCGCTTGACTTCGTGAATCGCTGCTGCGGCAGGACCTTGAGCAAATCCATTGCTCTGCCTGAGCCTCAGTTTCTTGATGTATAAATTGGGAAATTATAATCCCAAACCGGGCTACCAGGCCACCAAGGGTGACTGTGTCTGAGGGAGGCTGCCTCAGAGCCTTGGGACCTGGGGGGAGAAGCCGGTGGGAAGAAATCAGGGAAAGGCTCCGGGGCTCTACTTCCATAGCTGCAAAAGATGAGCAGACTCAAATAGTAGAAAGAAATCCTGGGGGAGTTCGGGGGGGAGGGGGCTCTAGACAGAGGGACAGGAAGGGTGAAGGAGTAACGGAGGGAGTGATGAAGGAGGTCCCCATGGAGGATCCCAGCTGGAGCTGGGTGAGAGAATAGAAGGAAATGAAACCAGAGAAATCTTTGAGGCTGAAGTAGAGTCTGGACCCTCTCTTGTGAGTGATGGGGAGCTACAGAAGATCTGTGCAAAGTGCTGAACTGGTCAAAGTGAAGCTTTTCTTTTCTTTCTTTCTTTCTTT
>PVHY01032245.1:0-12015 GCA_004024945.1 Uropsilus gracilis
GAGGAGGGAGAGGGAGAGGGGGAAAGAGAAAGGGGGGAGGGGGGACGGAGGAAGAGAGAGGCAGAAAGACACACACATCTAGTCAGAGATAGAGAGTGTGAGACAAAGAGAAGCACAGAAACAGAGAGACACAGAGAACAATAACTCTAGATGGCTAGAGGGATAGACATTGATCTAGAGAGAGACTCATTGGCGGTGTTGTGGGTAAAACCACTCCCAGTCACGTTCTGAAGTTCTATCTCCCAAGGCCTCAGAACATAAACTTCTACTTTGAGAAAAGTCATTGCTAATGCACTTAGTCAGTCAGAGCAAGGCCGTATTGGACTGGACGTGACCCCAACCAGAAAGGACGGATGTCCTTATAAAAGCAGGGAGGCGGGAGACCAGGTCGTCTGCAAGCTGTAGGCGCGTGTGAGTGGGAGACCAGACCGTCTGCAAGCTGAGGCGGGAGGCCTCACCAGGCCTCACTGGGAACCCACCCAGTCTACTCGGAGCCCCCAGCCTCCAAGCAGCCTCAGTGTGTTTCCACTGCCTCAGGCCCCAGTTCTGGCGCTCCAGAGAAACAAATACGACTGGGAGCTGTGCCTCGGTGACGTGTGGCCCCCAAATCCCTATTGCCTGGTGACGCGGTACCATCATGAGGCGCGCGGTGGCACTAATTTGGGCGTGGCCTCCTGCATCGCAGGAGACTCGGGACTATTGAGTCTCTTGACAGCACCACTTTCCTTCGCGTCTGAGCTCCTCTTGGTGCTTTGTGGCTGCTCAGCGCTGTCACTGAGCATCCGGTGCTCCCCGAGGCTGCAGCCACCGATCCACCTAACAGCGTTTCTTCCTTCGTGTCCCCTCGTTAGGTCGCGCTAACTGCCAAGTCTGCGACAAAGGCCAGCATTTGGGAAGGGCGCAAGAGCTTGGCCAAACTCACCATCCGCTCGGGCCAGCCTTCCTTCTCAGTGGAGTGCAAGAACACCAGGACCCCACCCCCATACCCCCACCCTACCCTCACACCCTCATCCCACCCCCGTACCCCCCAGCCCCCACTACAACCCCACCCTACCACTCCCACCATCCCCACCATATCTCTACCCCCCACCACACCCCCAGACCCCACCCTTCACCCCCACCCTACCCCTGTTCAGGGGTGCTCCTGCGGCTCTCCTGTTTCCAGGAAGAGAGTCAAAGATGACCCACCTCGCTGTGCCTCGTTGCAGTCTTCCCGGGTGACCCTCCGGAGCAGAGACTGTCTTCTTTACAGATGAGGAAACTTAGACTTGGAGAAAGCACTGCAGTGGCAGCGGCTAACGATGACCCGTGGCCCTCTGCCTCCTACATCTGACGTGTGGGACATGGCAGAACAGCGGGCACCTTCATGGCCGAGCTGCAGATGACTGTGACTTCGTCTAGCCGGAAGCTCTCCACTGGCCTTCTCGTTCTGATGAGGCAACCAGCCACGGCAGGGTGGCTCATGTGGCAAAACCCTGGGAGTGACCTGTACCTAGCAGTCAGTGAGGAGTAAAGGTCCTTATCTGTCCACTTGGGAGGACCAGCCAACTGCGGGAGCTGGGGGTGGATCCTGCCCCAGTCACCCCTTCAACTAAGATCTTCCTCTTTGGCCATCACCTTCTTACAGCCTGAGGGAGCTGGTTAAGCCTTGTCCAGAGTTCTCACCCACAGGAATTGAGACAGTAAAAGCCACTAAGTTTTGGTGCTATTTGTTACGCAGCTATCACTAGTCAACACCTACCTGAATAACAAAGTAGGAAGTAGCAGTTGAATTTGAACCCAGGACTCCAAGAGACTCGTGCAATCCATGATCTCAGCAATGGCTACTGACACCCAGGTTTGCTCTGTGTGCTTCAAGCATAATCTCCTCCACCAAAATACAGGCTGTAGGACCCACTTATTTGAAAACTCTCTTGAATTCTGTTTTTTTTCTTTCTACTCTTTAAATTTACCAACCTTCCTCTGACCTCAGGGCCTTTGCACTTGCTGTATCCTCTGCTTGGAGTATCCTTCCCATGCTTGTTCTTCTCGCTTCAGGTCCCAGCTCAAATGTCACCTCCTCAGAAAGACCCTCCCTGATCCTTGCTGACTCAACCACAGCCACCTCTCAGTGTCTCTCAAACACATCACCTCATTTTATTCTCTTCAGACTATCATAAATGTTCATTTAAATTCATATGGGGTTGGTTAGGAACAGCCATAGAGTCTTTCTTCCCCACTCTCACCCCTCCAGGTACCCTGAATTCCTAAGCTCCACTGAGGCCCAGTCATGGCTCTGTCTCCCTGAGTGCGAATTTAGGGAACCATGAGTTGATCGTGGTGACAGATCCCATTTAGTCCCTCTTGCTCTGTCTCTGTGTAGCTTTGTGTCTTTCTGGCTCTTTTTGTACGTTGCTGTCTCCATCTCTATCTTTCTGCATCTCTCTATGTCTTTGTCTCTTTGCATCTCTCTGTCTCTCTCAACTCCCTCCCTTCCTCTGTCTCTGTCTCTCTCTGTCTCTCTACATGTGTCTGTCTCCCTACATGTCCTTTTCTGTATCGACCTGTGCATCTCTGTCTCTCCTGTCTCTATCTCTCCTACCTTCCCGCTGCTCAGGAAGCTCCAAGTCCTTCTGGCTGCACACAGTGGACTCCACTTTCTCCCACCACCCGCAGGAGTGGACACGGAGGTGACCTGGCCCTCACTCGTCTGGCCGTCAACCATTTGAGGCAGCAGCACACTGGGCGTGTCCGACCGGCTGTCCCACTCCCGCTCCCCCTCCGCTTCCTGTTATTCTCGTGCCTCGGTGTCCCCTTCTGGATGTGAGTGACTGGCAGGCCACCTCCCAGCCTCTCCTTGATCCCCAAAGGCCACTCCCTGCTCCTTACCTAAAAAAACTCATCAGTCCCAAACACCTGGAAGGAGAACATGAGGTGCGTGAATAATTTATTTTGTGAGTCATTTTAATATTTTATAATAATTACGAGGAGCTCTTTGGTTCCGTGTAGCTGTTTGGGTGTCATTAGGACAGATACAGGGGTGAGCCCTGCCCCTGAAGCGACTCCGAGTCAACAAGGCACACGTGGGGCACGAGTGGGGGGCCAGGCTGGAAGGGGACAGCCTTGAAGGACACTGAGGGTCACCAGGTGCCACCGATGGTCGGTGGCATCAGTGGACCGAGTCTGCAGTGATAGCCTGATCTGCTTTTCCATTGTGCAGCCCTGTTACGGGCGCGGGTGCCCCCTCCTGTGTTGAAGCTGAACCCCCACTGCGATGGTGTCTGGATGTGGGCCTTTGGAGACGGTAGGCTTAGATGAGGTCCTGGGACCCACGATGGCACTGGAGTCCTCGTCAGAGGAAGCACCACCCGCTCTCGCGGTCCTCTCTGAGGACCTGCAGGAAGCTGCCTTCTGCAAGTCAGGAGAAGGTGCTTACTGGGAACCAACACTGCTGGCGTCTCCGCCTTGGCCTTCCTAGCGCCCCAGCTTCCAGAAGGAATATGACAGATAAACTGTCTTGTCTCAGGTATTTTGTCAGGGCAGCCCAGAGACACAACACTCTTCTAGGGTCACCCAAGGCATTTAAGTCAAGGCAAACTCCCCAACATGGTCTAAAAGAGCCCCCCCAGAGCCCCCCTGGGGACTCTCCAGCCCCCTCCCCTTCCCCTGCCCCTCTCTGCTCCAACCACAACGCCTCCGGCTGTTCCTGCAACTCACAGGTACACCAGGTACACCTCACCTCGGCGAGGCTCTGCCCCTTCCCAGCACCTGCCCCGGGCTCCTCCTGTGGTGCCAGCACCTCATCCTTCAGACCTGGCTCCCAGGCGCCTCCGGATCTCACAGTGGGAGGATGTGGAGAGAGGGTGTGCCGGGGGAGGGTGTGCTTGGCAGGGAGCTCCGTGTGGGCAAGGGCTTGGTGCCAACTGTGTTGCGACTGAATCAGCTGAATGCAAGGAGGCGCAGGTGGATGGCTGGGTGGGGCTGAGAGAGCCAAGTCCGCACGGGCTGGGGGAGGCGGGAAGCTGGACTGCAGAGGGGGTCTCCAAGATCAGGGTGAGTCATGTGCGACCCAGCCTGGAGGGGCACCTTTCCGTTTAAGTCCAGACGGAGTCAGCTGAGCCCGCTCTGACGTGGCTCATCTCCCTGAGCTTCTCCGTCCTTCCCACAGTAAGAGGCGCAGGAGTCCTGGGAGTCCCGGAGAGCTCAGAGGATAGGCGAGGCCTCCCCAGCATCTGCTCCCCCCAGCTCTGTCCTCTTGCCCTGCTGGGGGTGGCTGAGTGCTTTGTAGTCTCAGCGCTCCTGGGTTCCAGCCACCATGCTGTCGCTCACCCCCTCAGACCTGGGCTGCAGAACAGTTCCCAGATAGCATGTGTGCTCCAAGCATTTCCCATCCCCCCCCCACTCCCGCCAACACTTCCATGAAGAGTTTCTCTATGAAATGCTCTTTAGCGACCCTGCTTGAGTGGCTGCTCATTCTCTCCGGGACCATGAATAATTCAGCTGGGGACCATAAGTATCTTGCCCTTTTGCCGCCGGGTGAGAGTCTGATATGACAAGCCATAGAGTGGTCAGACTTCATCAAACCGTGACCCTGGTGCTCCGGCCACTTGGGACTGGGGTCCCTAGAAGCCCCAGACGGTGGCATTTCCAGAGGGGTCAGAGGCCTGGACAATAGAGCACAGGAATCAAAGACAGTAAGCCCCCAGCAGGGAGGGACTTGGTAGAACGTTTACCTCGATGTTCCCAGGTCATGGGCGCGGAGCAGTGTGCCCAGTGCCTGCCGGGAACCCACGTGCCTGAACTGCAGAGGCAAGTTCCCCATCGCAGCTGTGAATTTCAAAGGTTCGCTTTTAATCTGCAGTTTGTTGTTTCACCTTCTTGAGTGTGTCCTTGGAAACATAAAAGTTTTCATTTTGTTGGCCTAATTTATCTGATTTTTTGTTTGATTGCTTGTGGCTTTGATGGATGTCCTATCTAAGAAACCACTGCCTGATCCGAGTTCATGGTTTTACAGTTTAGGATTTTACTCGGCTTTGTTGGTGGTGGTAGTGGTACCAGTGGTGTGTGTGTGTGTGTGTGTGTGTGTGTGCACGTATGTGCGGGGGGGCGCATGAATTAGGGGCCCTTCTTTCTTTAGCATGTGACCTTTCAGTTGGCACCATTTGCTGAAAAGATTATTCATTTTCCACTGACTTGTGCAAACATCGAAGTGTGTAAGGGCAAACACCCAGACAGTACAGGTTACACACCCACCCAAGCTGCAGGGGGAAACCTCGGGGCGGGGGGGCTTGTCTGTACAGTTCATCACTGACCAAAATGTCATTAAGACACACGTGACTCATTAGATGAATTATCTCAATAAACTTTCTATGAAGAAAAAATGAATTCAGCTCTCATATGCCTTTCACTCAGTTTTCTCCAATAGAAGCACCTTACCATTAAATATCATAAACAAGACATAAACATTAATACTATCCAGCAACCCTTATCAGATTTTGCCCATGTGTGTGCGTGCTTCCAAGTAATATTGGATTCATACATGGGTGAAGTCATAGTCAAGACTCAAAACAAGTGCATCACAAGGGTTTCTGGTATCACTGTGTGTACCCAAGGTCATCTCCCTCTCTCCTCCATCTCCTCCATTGCACAGCTTCTTGTTAAATAAATGGGCCATACACAGTCATGAGCACTTAAGATCTCAAATAATAATGGGTCATTTAAACAAGGGGGTCCCTCTAGGTCAAGCCATATAACCTGTGGTGTTTGCACAATGATGAACCACCCAGTAACACATTTCTCAAAGATGCATCATTGCTAAGTGACACATGGCTGTCCTATATCAGCTTTGACACTGGTTTTCTTCATTCAGCAGAGTTTCCTGAAGATCCAGCCAAGTTGTTGCACTTATCATTAATTCACTCCTTTTCGTGACTTAGTAATATTCCATGGGGGGTGGATGGACCACAGTTGATTTAACCATTTATTCATCAATGCACATCTGGGATTTTTCCAGTCTGGGCCAATTTCAAATGAAGTTGCTGTGAACATTTCTGTACAGTTTTCAGTAAGAACAAACATTTTCATTTCTCTGGGATAAAAACCCAAGAATGCAGTGGTGGAGCCATACAGCAAACACACATTTAGTTTTGTAAAAAAGCAAGCAAACAGCAACAAACAAACAAACAAAAAAAAAAAACCCAAAAAACAAAAACCTTTGTCACAGACTCTTTTCCAGAGTGGCTGTACCATTTTATGTCCCCACCAGCAATGTATGCATGGTTTCATTTCTCTGCATCTTCACCTGCATTGGCTATTATCTCTATTTTTTTATTTTACCCTATTTGACAGGTGTGTAAATGATGTGCCAACTGTGGTTTTAATTTGCATCTCCCTAATGGCTAATGATGTTGAACATCTTTTCATGTGCTGTTTGCCATCTGTATATCCTTTTTATTGAAATGTCTGTCCCTGCCTTTTTTAAACTGGGCTGTTTTTTTTCTCACCGCTGAGTCTGAGAGCCATTTATATACTTAGATAGAGGTCTTTGGTTGGATATTTGCACGTATTTTATGACTTGTCTCTTTACTCTTTTATCAGATCGCTTCTACAGAGTGAGCATCATTAATTTTGATGAAGTCCATTCTATCTGATTTTCCTCCTTCGTGTTTCCTTGTGGGGGTCATGTCTAACCCTCCCCCATTTCCAGGTCTTGAAGATTTTCTCTTATGTTTCTTGCCTGACCATTTTATGGTTTTCACATTTTACATATAGATCAACCATCCATTTTGGATTCCTTTCAGTGTGTGATATTTACAGCCTGAAAGGGTCATAGGGAGTCAGTGAGTGTTGTAGAGTGAGAGGAGAGAAAGAGACTTAGACAGGAAGAAGACTTTGACAATCAGAGTCAAATCATTCATAACTTCACTCAGGGCCTCAGTTTTCCTCCCTGTCAGCAAACAGAACTGGTCAGAGGATGGACAAGATCAGCTGTAATTAAACGAGGTCACATCTCTGGATATTTGACTCCATGGTCCTTGGGCTTCTGGAATAGACTCAGGTCAAGCCCCCCAAGCCCCTGTATGTGCCTGAACCTGTGTCTTGGGGCTCAGAATTTAAGAGCTAAGCAGAGGGAGTCAGACTCAGTGGGACAGAGCAGGGCTGGGAAATACCATGACTTCCTCCCTCCATCCCCCCCCCCCATGGCAAAATCGGGTCATTTTTCAATTCCAGTCATTCTCCTTCATACATAAAATGTGCCAAGAGCCACTTTCCCGAAAATCTAAATTGAAAGTAAATAGCACAGGGACAATTCTCAGTGATAAAACCGCCGATTCTGGAGCTTCTTGGAATAATATTTATTCTCCCCTCTCACTAATGGCTCCAACCGCCTCCCCAGGTTATTAAAGTAATGCGTTTGCTTAACCTGACTGGGGCCCGCATCCCACCCGGGGCTGATTGGACCCCGCGTGAAGCCCCCCACCGCCCCCTCCGCTGGACAATTATATTAACCGCTGCTGAAAAGCACGTCCTCTCGGATTTGTTTCTCTTTATTGAAAATGTTTAAACTTCATGCATTGCAAATGTCACCACCCCAGGTTGGATTTAACTCTTTGAGACTCAAGGGTTCTCAAGAGATGTTCTGAAGGGACTTGCTAGGGTCACCCCCATTTTTCAGATGAGAAAATGGAGGCTCCCAGAGGAGGGCCATTTATCCAGCGTCACAACGGGGGTCCCTGCATCAAAACTAACCGGAGATTTCAGTTCAGCCCCCAGAGGCGCTGCATTCCTCATGATGAAACAAAGCTCAAATAAGAAGCGGCCTGTCCTCACAATTGTAACCACCGCTGACTCTGGGGCCAGGCTTGCCCGAGTTTTTCTTATACACTAGATTCATTCCCAGATCAAAGGTTATTGAGCGCTTTCTGAGTTGGGTGCTCTTCCAGCTGCTAGGGATACAGGAAATAAAACAGACTTGCAGACCGGGTGCGGTGGCACATGCCTTTAATCCCAGCCTAGGAAGAGAGGCCAAGACTAAGAATCGCTTGAGTCTGCGGGTTCAAGACTCGCCCAGGGCATCATAGTGAGACCTAGTCTCAAAAAATAGCTGGGTATGGTGGCATGAGCCTGTAATCCCAGCTACCTGTGGGGCTGAGGTTGGGGATCGCTTGAGTTCGTGGTACCCCAGGCAACCTGAGTCTGCGGTTCCCTGGGCAACATAGCGAGACCTAGTCTCAAAAAATGAAGAAAAAAAAAAAAAACAGACCTGCTTGAAGATCAGTCCAGGCAGGGAGACTAGCCATGCAAAGGTCCTGTGGCTGGATCATGTCCTCCTGGAAGAATGGTGTGGCCAGAGGACCGAGACCTGCAGGAGTATGGAGGTGAGCGATGAGGCTAGGTAGGGTGACACCCAGGGAGAAGCAGCATCTTCATGTAATTCTCTAGTGGAGGGATGAGGTTGAGGCGCCTGTGAGAAGAAAGGGTGCTCTAAGAGCCTGGCTGAGCAGCTGCTAGTGTGGGTTGCTCTCGGTCTAGGTGGGGGTGGAGGGGGGATCAGCTAGGGGATGTCAGGCCCATCCTGACACACTGAGCATGAAGCCCTCACGTGGAGACACTGAGATGCAGCTGGACTCCAAGTCCAGAACACAGGGAAGGACTGGCCTGAGAGCTGCAGGCATCACCTGCCTAAATGGGCCTAGAGCCTGAGAGTAGAGGAGGAAGCCCTGGTGAGAGAGGGCGGGGGGGTGGATAGAAAGAGGCTCAAGTACCTTGGCAGTAAGGGAGAGCATGTGGGGGAACCTTACAGGGGCCCCTGGGGCATTTAGGGGGATGGCCTGGGTCCTACTCTGCCCCAGAAGGTCCCTTAGACCATCGCTGACCTTGAGGAGGATGTCAGTGATGATGGGGAAGCAGTGAGAGTTTGACTGGAGAACTCAGGAGAGAGGGGAACCGATGAGAGAGAGCTAGGCCTAGCACGTGCAGACAGCTCACCAAGGAGTTTGGCCAAGAAAGAGGTAGACGTGTGAGGGGTAACTGGAGGGACTCTTGGGAGCTGGTTTTTTTCTCAGAAAGATGGGAATGGTCAGAACATGAGAGGGGAGCTCAGGAGCCATGTTGGAATAGGGATCTGGTGCCCACAGAGGCTCGCTGCACCTGCCTGCAACCTCTCTCAGCAAAGTGGGCACAAGAACAGCATGGACCTCCAGTGCTGCTGGCCCCACTGCGTCCAGACACCCCCACCCACGGCTGGGAATAGCTTCCCCCGGAGCTTCCTCTGTGAAGTGGTCACACACACCCCCCAGGTGGTGGTGGAATGCAGCCTGCCACCCCCACCCCAAGGGAGGTAGACAGTCTCTAGGAAAAACTCAGTGAGATCCCCGGTGAGAAAGGGCCCCATAAGTCAAAGTGCTTTTTCAAAAATAAATAGCCTGATTAGCATAAGGTATGCAAATATATGCTAATGTGACAACTATTAAAAGACTCCAAATGTCATCGAGGGAAAACACACCGGTCCAGGCTGGGAGGTGGGGTTGGGAGGAGAGGACACAGCCTGGACTCTAAGGGAAGGTTGGGACACCCAGCCCTATTGGGGACACTCAGTCCTATTGTCACCTTGCTTGAAACTTGAAACTTGCGGGTTATTTCTATGCTGAGTCAAAGTCTGTCCTAGGCAGACCCCTAGAACTCTCTACAAGTCATCTCCAAAGGCTTTCCAGGGTCTCATTCTGCAAGTGAGAACTTTTGTCCAGAGTGACAGCATTGCTCATTCCACCACTAGTGTCCAGGGTTAGTGTCCCCCGGGAAAAGAAAATGTCCTAGGGGACAACCCCAGAACTTCTGAGAGTAACTTAAAGAGTCTCCCCCACAACAAAAAATACCTCAAGATCATGCAAAGACCTGGATGAGTCAGAGACCTTTGCTATCCATAATAAACCCACACCTAGGCTCTTACTTCAGGAGAAAACTTGCATCCTACGTCCCCTGCTTGTATTTTGAGGTAGGCAGACAAAATAAGACCCCAAGATGGGAGGAGCCCACTCTCAGGGTCACACAGCTGTGCCAGTTCACCCACCAAATCACCAAAACTACTTTAAAACACACAAATGTTTGAGAGTGTTTTCCAATGAAAAATCAGAACCTCAGAGGGAGGAGGTGATTTGCTCCAGGTCACACGGGAACTAGAAGGCTGACCAAACCTCAGTTTCTCAAAGGGCAGTTTGCAGACTATCATCTTCTCAGCACCACTTTATTGGCTGAATATTTTCCTTCAAAACCACCCACTTCTTAAGATCTGAGATCCATTTGAAAGGAAATTGTTTATCATGACTGTAAATGAAAAGCCAGCATCACCGACCATAGTAGAAACTAACTCAATGAAAGCAAAATCATGTTATTAATTTCTAACTTGAGATGATTTAGTCTAGGAGGCCTCAAGCAGGGGATTTTCTCTCTCTTTGGCCAAAGGGGAGACTCCCTGGAGTCAGAGAGATGCCAAAGTGTAGATTCACCCCCAGTTCAGACTCTCTCTTGGAAAAGAAGTAAAAGAAAGAGTTCACTCACTAAAAGATTCAATGATATTTAAAACTGATTTTTGTTTCATCTAAAACCATCTCACGGCCACAAGTCTGGGGTCCATTGATCTGGAAGATAGGAATACTACGCTGACAACCTAGAGTTCTAGAACTGTGATCAAGGACCCCTCTGGGTCACAATATTGGCTTCCACAGTTGTGTCAGAGAAGCTCCAAGGTGGAACAGGCAGTTTTGCTCTTAAGTAGACTCACCCATCCACCTATCACACCCCTGGCCCCCAATCCACTCATTCTTCATCCCTCACCCAACCATTCACTCACTCACCCACCATATTGCCACCCACTTACCATCCACATTTCCATCCATCCACTTACTTACCCTTTCACCTACCCATCTTCCCATCCAGTCACTCATTCACCATCCATCCACCCAAACACCCACTCATCCATCCACCCATCCACCACCATCTACCCACCCATTCTCCTAGCAGTCATCTTCCCACCCACACCCACCTATCTATTTACCCAGCAGTAAATATGCATCTCATAGTTACCATGTACCAGGTACTGTTCTAGGATAGAGAGATACATCATGACCCAAGCATATCTAGTCCCCACCTTCTTAGCTTCTCAAATTGTGAGGACATTTTCCATCCTTGAACAATATCTTGGGGTAGCTTTGAGAATTTACCTCCATTCCAAACCCATGTCTTCTTTCTCTGAATATGCAGCAAGACTACATTCCCCAGTAGCCCTTGCAGTTGGGGTAGACATGTGATTGAATCAAGCCAATGGGATGCCGCAGAGGTGATGCGTTGTCACTCCCAACTCTGGTCCATAGGATGGAGCCTCATGAAGATGCTGGAGGCACAAGACCCAGGGGCTGGTCCTGAGAGACAGAGAGGAGTTCCTACTAATCAGGAACATCTGTTTGCATTTTCATGAACAACAGATAAACTCCCTTTGTGTCCAGTTTTTGAGGTTTGCAGGTTTATTACTACAAGCAGCATTACCTTAGCCAATCCACACCTATCTCTTTCCAATCCCATGGTGTAACCAGTTGTACTCCTGGCTCTAGCTGGGGCCTGGGTGACACCAGCCATTCACTGAATCCACTCCTGCTGGCCTCCAGGAGGTGCTGGAGAGATCTTCCAGATCTCCAGGGCTCACTACATTGAGGAGAGCCTGGTGTGACAAGCCACAGAATTAGACTCCTAGCACTTGCAACTAGGAGAGAAAAAGAACCTCATTCAAAATTATTATTATTATTATTATTATTTGTTAATGCTCTGGACTTCTCCATGGATAGTTCAAGTTCAGAAACTTGCTTCCGCTGCTTTAATTACCCTGATGCCTCCCTGACCTCCCCGCAGACTTGGCCTCAGAGCTCCAGCCAGTTCACCTGAGACACCGCCTCCTGGGTGTTCACCAGGTACAACCTACCCACCTCCCACTGCATCGTTTTGCATTGTCTTTACTCCCCTATGCCAGCTTCTGATCACACCCCC
>PVHY01032246.1:0-12012 GCA_004024945.1 Uropsilus gracilis
TTGTCTTCCACATTGTCTTCTCCTTGTCACCTTCAGGTAGCAGGAACTCCATGGTGCCAAACCAGCAAAGTTCACTTTCTTCTCAGGCCTAACTTTTGCACAGCCTCTCGCAGACACAAGTCAAACTCAGCAAAACAAACTCCAACACGGAGTTCAAATCTGCAAACTTCTTAACTGCATTCAGCACACATGCTGCCAGCCTGGGCCAGCCGAGGGTTGCAGGTCCTCGGTGGCCACATGGCCAAGCTCACATGGCTCACATCTTTACAAGATGGCTGATTCCCATCTCTCCTCCATTGAACCTCTCTATTCCCTCTCCATATTGGAATCCCAATCGTATGGAATCCCTTCTCTTTGTTTGCACACCCTTTATATACCCTGATTTCCCGCCTTCCAGGAAATCTG
The DNA here is from genome assembly GCA_004024945.1 of Uropsilus gracilis. Taxonomy (NCBI): domain Eukaryota; kingdom Metazoa; phylum Chordata; class Mammalia; order Eulipotyphla; family Talpidae; genus Uropsilus; species Uropsilus gracilis. Next base: position 406 of record PVHY01032246.1, read on the forward strand.
TTTCACCTTGACTATTTCACTTCTTTCTTCCCCCTGCATCCCCTGAAGGGAAATTCCAGCTAAGGTCATTCTCCCATTTTAACATTACCTGTCCTTGAAATCTGCAATCTTAAACCAGAGACAATGGAGGGGGGGGGGGCACACCCTATCATTTTGAGGAAACTTAGAGCTTAAAAAGATCTGTATCTTTGCTGAAGAATGACTGTAAAGATGAAAGCTCACTGACTTGATAGCTCACTGACTTGATAGCTTAAGTAGGTCATTTGATGTTATGTATATGAAGTTAAATTGCTCTAACTTGTCATGATGCCTAGAAGAAATGGAGTTCTCTGAGTGCGTTTACTACCCAGTAGTAAGTTTTCATTGAGTAAGTTTTCATTTAGTAAGTTTTCATTGAGCACCTACTATGTGCCACATACTTGCCAGGGATACCAAGATGAATAAGCATTGTGAAAAAGTACTAACTACGATGAGAGGTTTTCACAGAGACCTTTAACCTTGTCTGTTGACTTTAGAGACCATGTTGATGTACCTTGTAACTCATAGTAGATATAAAACTCAAGTAGAATAGACTCTAATACCAATTATCTCAACTATCGCTAATAGAAGTCTATTCTGGCAGGAGCTGAGAAGTAGTGGTAGAGTCACTTATTCATTTAATATTTTCCCTTTTGTGATAAAATGTTATAACAAAATTTGCCACTTTAGCCATTGGAAAGTATACACCATTCACAAAGTGCTCCAATAACCACTATTAATGAAAATCTTCCATTACCCCAAACAGAAACTCCGTAGCCAATAAGCAGAATTCCCCTTTCTCCCTTCTTCTCTCCTCTGGCAACTACTGTATCTATTTTCTGTTTTAAAAATTTGCCTAGTCTACCTTTGTGGTAAAGGGATTAAAAAACAAAAATAAGCAATTGAGATTAAACAAATTTGCCTATTCTAGATATTTTTTAAGTGGATTATGTGATACCTGTCCTTTTGTGCATGACTTATTTCCCTTAGCAAGATGTTCTCAAGATTCAATCAGATTGCAGCAAGTATCAGAACTTCATTTCTTTTCATGGCTGCATGCTATTCAATTGAATGGATCTACAACTTTTGTTTGTTTGTTTGTTTATGCAGTAATCTATTAATGAACAATCAAGTTGTTTTCACCTTTTGACTGTTGTGAATAATGCTATGGAGAGTATTGCCATACAAGTGTCTGTTTGAATCTATTTTCAATCCTTTCAACTATTTACCTAGGAATGAAGCTGGTACTTATTTCCTTTGAGCTTCTTAAGAAGCTAACAAACTATTTTCTACAGAAACCACACCATTTTACATTCCCATCAACACTATGTGCTGATTGCAATTTCTCCTAACTAATACTTGTGAACATCCTTGGTAGTGCTTGTTATTTTCCTTTTTTGGATTATATTCTTCCTAATGACAACAAGGTGGTATCTCATGGTTTTGACTTGCTTTTACCTGGTAGCTATATTCAGTATCTTTCTATGTGTTTGTTAACTATCTGCATGTCTTTCTTAGAGAAATATGCATTCAAGTGTTTCACCCATTTTTTAATTGGCTTGTTCGTCTTTCTGTCATTGAGTATTAGGAATCTTTAAACCTTTTCATTTACATATGAAATCTTTTGGATTTTAAACCTTTTCAGAAAAATGATTTGAAATGAATTCTGTTTTGTAGGTTATCTTTTTTTTTTTAATAATGTTTTTATTTATATATATTTCACATCATTTCAGTCCCTGGGGGTCACCCACCGCCTCCCCTTCCCACCCGCTCCAGCTGGTCCCCATTCTCCCCTTGTGCAGTTTCATTTGGTTGATCATATATTAGTGAAACCATTTGGTTTCTGTCCCTTTCTATCTGACTCGTTTCTGCTAGAATGATTTCTTCTAGGTACATCCAGGTTTCCATAAATTCATCAAATTTGTCATTTTTAATTGATGAGTAATACTCCATTGTGTATATTTACCACATCTTTTTCATCCAGTCATCTGTTCTGGGGCATTTGGGTTGTTTCCATGTCCTTGCAATTATAAATAGTGCTGCAATAAACATCCGAGCACAGCTGTCCTTTTGTACCCACATTGAGGTCTCCTTTGGTGTAGGTTATCTTTTTAAGTTTCTCAATATTGTCCTTTGAGCCACTGACTTTTAATTTTGATGAAGTCTAATTTATCCATGTATTGTAATTGCTCTTTGTGCTTTTGTTATCTGTTCAAGTTTGCTAGGAGTGCCACAAAAAAATACCTCTGGGTTATCTTATTCTTGTTTCTTTGTGGGGTTTGTTCCAATAATAAAAATGCTTTTTGTTTCTTCTGAGACCTATCTTCTTACCTTGTATATGGCTCCCCTTGGCTACCTCTTTGCATAGTCTTCTCTCTATATACATTCATTCCATTGCTTTGTGTGGAAATTTCCTTCATCTAAGGACCTCAATTGTATTGAATTGGGATGTATGTGACCTCATTAACCCTGATTACCCCTTTAAAAGCCCTATATGCAAATTTAGCCACAGACTGAGATACCAGGTACTGAGACAGAAATACATGAATTTTGGAGGCATGCCATTGAACCCATATAGTGTTATTTCTAAAAATGTATTTCCATATCCTGACTCCAACCCTGTGCAGACCAGTGCAGAGGATAAAGAAGAGAAAGGTTTCTGGCCTCATGAAACTCCCTTTCTTGTTAGAGAACACTAAAAATAAATAAATTAGATAGGATTTAAAAGAAACAAGTTCTATAATGGAAAAATGAAGTGAGCAAAAAAATCAAATGGCAGAACCTAGCAGGGTGAGGATTGAGTGAAGGCTAGAGGGACTACTTCAATACAAGGGACAGTTCAATTGTCTCTGAACCATGTATTTCCAGAAGCACCTAAAGGAAAGAGCCAGTTATTTACAAATCTAAGTGAACATAGCAGTTGATGTCCTTGTCTAAGGAACCAAGCCCTTGAGTCCCTCCTACTTGCTCATAGTGGCAGAGCTAAGATTTGCTCTCAGGTCTCCCAACTTCCTTCTGAGAAGATATTGTCATATGTATTTCAAGATTAATCAGTCAAGTTGATCACGGGTGGGAGAAAAGGTAACGGGTAAAAAAGGGATATGGTTTATATTTATTTATGTATCAAATTTACAGACCCTTTGGCAGCCAGAAGGGGGTAATCAAATCACATATTAATTTGACCAGTATTTTGACAAGTTGCCCTGGAATGTAGGTTCCCAGAATTACTTTAGATCAATAAACAACATTCCTTGCTGGGTAAAGTGGCAGGCACCCTGATCAGCTCTCCTGGAAAGGAATGCAACACATACATTCCATTCTCCAGACCTAGGGCTGGCCACAGTGGGATTTCTGGGTGGCCAAGGAGAAATGAGAAGATGCAAACCCTTGGTCTTTGGTCAATTTGCCTCTTGAATATCTTAGTGACAAACTGTCTTTCACATCCCTGGAGTTGGATGGCAAGCCACGACGATAGCTGAGTGTGCAAGTCACATTCCTCCTATCTTGCAAGACAGCAAGAAACCCAACCCAGTTTGTGGAGTGCTTTGGACCCCAGACCAGACTCTCCCTCTTGAGCAAGCACCACCCAAAAACATGCACGCCCCAAATAGTACCACTCCCATAGCTACACTTCTTGGCACAACCTCAGCTTTTAGAAAACAAGACTAGAAGATCCTTCTCTAGGGAGGAGAGTTTATGTCTGGTTCCCTAGGAGTCAGACCTACATGGCACTCTTTCCAATCTTGAGCAGCAGAGAAAGGTCTCTTTGGGACTTTATATATCTTAGTCTCCATGAAATACTCTACTGCTTCCCATCCTAAACAAAAAAGTAGAAGATTCACTTCTCTAACCTTCATCCGTGGCATGTCATACAGTCATGGTATTTCCACATTCTGATTCATCTTGCTGTGTTTCCTCTTTTTTTTTTCCTAATGAACCCTTCACCAATGTCATCTTTCCAGATCTAAGACTTTTGTCCTGCTCATCTTTGCCTCTAGCCACAGTACCTACTGTGCTTGGAATGAATGGGTTTTCAATTTCAATTGCTTTTTGATTGCAAATAATTCTGATCAATTTTGAAAGTTGTTTCATATGTTCTGTGTGTGTGTTTACCAAGTTTAGAGCTGCCATTGTTTTTGACACAGGATTGTAATCAAGTTAACAGTACAGCCATCTCTCTGATAAAGGTACAAGATGGATACTGTCAAAATACCATAAGATTTTATTTTGTAAAGATGCCACATCAGAAAATCTAATTGTGCTGTTTCAAAGAGAGAGGACTGAAAATAAAAAGAACATTTTTCTTTTGTACTTTGCCATTGAGAGAAGTGATATAATGAATATCACGATTTGCCCACTGTTTATCTAGAAGCACATATGATAGACTTGACAAGGCAAACACAAATTAAAAAGTTTCTATTAGAACAGAATACTTGGAAAATCAACAGGATATATGACATAGCTGTAGTTTTAAATTAGATATAGATAGATATAGATGCCCAAGTAGTAGAAGTATAAATACTTTAAACATAAATAGTAATATACATTAATAGCACTCAAAACACTCATTCACTTTCATGCAATTCTTTGTCGCAAGAGAATTAATATCAAGGACACAGTTCAAATAGGAAATAATTCAAATAATTCAAATTCTTTACTAACATAGAAAGATCTTTTTCATATTCATACAAAAATTGAATTTAAATCATTGCATAGTCATTAGACTTTCAATATTTTAAAATCTGTATTATAGTCCAGATAGCTGATATAGTGAAATTGATTTAAATGTTGTCATTATGTAACTGAGAAGACTAGGATGTATGTTGATACTATTTTAAATGGAAAGGTATATGAATGATAACAAACAGGTAAAACATGAATACATAGAAACAAACACTGGCTTCTTTTCTCTTTTTAAAATTTAATTAATTAATTAATCATTTTGCTTACTTTGTTGTCATCCCCATAGTTCTCCCACCACACCACAATTTCACACATAGACCATCACCACAGTTGTGTTCTTCCTTTCCCAGTTTCATTCCCCTCCTTCCTCCTCCATTGCTGTATGCCTCAGATCTATGGTTAGCTTGCTACTCTTTTTCTTGAGCTTTTATTTGGTTTCTCTATATTCTACATATAAGCAAGACCATCTGATATTTATCTTTTCCTTCTGACTGATTTTTACCTAGTGCAATCCCTTTCCAGCTCTACCCATATTCCAGCAAATGGCATGAACTTGTCTTTTTCAATCACTGAGTAATACTCAAGCACCGAGCTTACTGAGCAGAAGTTACTGTATTAAAGAACCTTCTGGAAAGGTAAAACTTTTTTTTTAAGTTCCGTGGACTGGTTTTCTCAATTTAAAATATAACAAACTAGAAGTGACACAAAAGGAGAGCTGACTTTGGAAAATGCGTATGACATTGCTTGTGTGTTATCCATTCCCTTTTCTTGTCTGTCTTATATAAAACTGCACAGTTCTGTCTTCTAACAGCAGAGAAAAGATCAATTACATTTTTGAAAAACAGAAACTTCCCCAGCTAGGAAGAAGAGAATGTTCACATACATAAAAGGAGATATCTTCCTTGTGAAAACAATTGTAAGGTCTGAAGATTCATTAGTGTAATTTTCTATCATTTTTGAACTTTACTAGCAAATACAAAGTCTATTAGTATAGAAATGCTCAAATATTCTTAAATGGAGGGTAACTACTTAAGTCACTTATGGAAACCAAAGTACTGGCTTAATATTTTTAGGGAGAAGTAATCCTCTCTAAAGAATCTGTGCCAATGATTATGAAAATGGTGAGCATTTATGAATGCCTGTTGAAACTAATGCGGTGTGTGTCTTTGTGCCAAAATAACTCTACACACGATATTGATAGTTCTATTATGAGGTTGGCGGACCCTAGGACAAATACATCTTGGTCTCAGAGAAGCATATGAAGTGTTCCTGATAGTCCTGAATAGCATTATGACATGGGAACTGGATTGTGCTGCTGAGCACAATCCTAGATGACTGAGGACTTTGATTAATGACTCCTTGTCGTCATGGTGGGAGGGCTACAGCCGAGTGACATGGGGATCAGTCCCAGGTCCTGTCCTGTTTGCCATTTTTTATCAGTTACTTGGGTTGAAAGTATGCTTATCACATTTTCAGCTGGCACAAAGTGGGAGGGGCTATTAACAGTTTAGACAGAAAGGACCAAGATACCATGAAAGCTACAGCAGAAACAGTGGACTGAAATTTGGAAAATGGAATGCAATAAAGAGAAGAGGAAGTTTGACTTTGGTGTCTGATAGTCAGAGCTGTAAGTTTCCAGGGGGGCCTGGAGACTTGATTAGGAAGCAGAAAAAGAGATCTGCTGTTTCATCCATTTCCAAGGCAAATTATGGATCCCTGGAATGATGCAGACATAAAAATATCAGTGTTGATGTCAGCAGGTAATTTGCCTCAGAGTACATCTGCAGTACTGTGGTCTGTATGGGGTCAGGGGGTCACACTTCAGGAGATCTAGAGAGAAATTGAAGGCAGATCAACCAGAAAGGGAAAGGCACTATGCTATGCTGGAAACTCTATGTTTTGTTTTGTTTTTTATTCATCCGAAGCCCTATGATGTCGCACTATGGTCATCAACTTGTAGATGAGGAGACGGAGACTCAGAATTCAAAGAACTTACCCCCAAAGGAATGATAGCAAAAGGTAAACTGAGATTTGAGTTCAGGACTGTAAGTCACCAGGTCTAAACTACTTTCTCCTCCAGAGAAACCATCTTAATTTACTGAGGACGCAAATATTGTCTTCATCTATGTCTATGTCAAGGTCTCTTAGGTGGAAAAAAGACTTAATGATGAGGGTTTCCAGAGATAAGAACTAATGCATTTGGCACAATTTCATAGGGCAACCCATTTGTGGCTAATGTAAAGAAGTTGTAATGAGAGAATTAGTTAACCCTACAGATATGTTCACAGAAATCTTGAATGTTCTTTTACTGAAGAGATCTAAGCATGGCCTTTCATCAGTCACAGATATGTGGAAAAAATCCGTTACTCTCTTCCTGAGAGAGAGGTTGAGCTCAAAGACCTGTACCTCCCTTCCCATTGAAAATTAGTTGAGTTACAAGCCAAACCCACAAGAAATTAAACTGTTCAGAAAGACCAATTTACTGAACTCTCTGCTTCATACTTTTTAGTTTCTTCATGTGGCAACCCAGATTACTGGAACCGAGTTTCTGGCGCTACAATTTACTAGTCCCAGGACCGTAGATCTGTTACTAAACCCACGTGCAGATGAGGATGATGATAGTGCCTTCTTCAACTGCTTGTGTCAACATCAAACAAGATGTTCATTTAAAAAATACCAAGCACCAGGACATAGCAACAGCTCTTGAAGTATTAACGATTGATAGTAATAACACCATGACTCTAATTATCATGAAATGACTTCCATTTTGGTTTTGTTTTTTTCCAATACTTCAGATAAAGGTTATGGGCTGCTATGAACACAGCCAGACTATCTGAGGTTCTGGCTTTCCTGTTACTTCACTGCACAGCTCACCTTACGGTCAGATTCATGCCCGAAAGATTGCAGGCATTTCTAGAATAGCTTGGGGAGTGGATCAAGAAGCAAGAACTTTCTCCTCAAGCACCTTTTGTCTTCTTGCTGCTTTTATTTTTATATGACCTCTTAGTTACTGACATCACCCAGGGCATGTTCGATTCAACACATTTATATAGTTTAGAAGTATGTAAAATAAAAATTGGCATCCTCTGTCCCACCATGTACTCTCCCCATTGGCAACACATACCTTCACACATGTGTCCCAAAGGGTAAGTGTGGTTGTGAATATGATGATTACACTTCCCACATTTTTTTTGTGTGTTCAACCACAAATAGTTCCTACTTTGCTCTTATTTGTTTCTTCAATAATCATGTGATATATTATCTCTTTACATGCAATGGCTATAATGATCAGAGAGAAGCAGATGGGACATTCTTCTCTGGGTAACAAATAACTAGCTACTAGGGATAGAACTCTGGTTGAAATCTATGAGTCTTGAGGCTGTTCAAATCAGCCTCCTGGCTTATGGCATAAAGAATCATGAAAAAGATTATGAAATCAAAATTGAATTCATTAGTATTTGCTTTGGAACTTTTACATTGAAGGGAAAGTAATTTATGAAATTCTATAAAGAAATAGATAATCAGAACCTTTACTGTCCAAGAATATGTCATAATTATTTTCTCTAAAATGTAAGACAAAGCAATAATACTTAAATTTTTAGGAGGCAACTTAGACTTTCTGCTATCTTATGTTTGGAGTGAAATATGATTTGATGGAGCCCCAATTTCCAGCCAGTTCAGTCTTTTCCTACCACCAACTCGAGGGAGGAGTTCAAAATGCTGCAATTCAGAGGAAGAAAATGTTCATCTCTTTCCATAATGCTTCCTTTTTGGGGAGTTGTTTATTTAATAATCAGAATCAGACTTTTTTTTTTGCAGGCTTGGCAAGTGGCTACCAGTTTCAGATCCATTCTGGTTTGATTAATTGCACCACAGAGAAGATGCTGGAGCAGAACTGACTAGATGTTTCCTCCTTTTAAAACTAAACACTCGGGCTTTGCTGCATTTTTTTGCTTGTATACAAGAGACCACAGTGTTATATATCCTTCTACTTACTGCTGAATTCAGAATATTTTGTGTTTTATTTTGCGATACCTTTTCTTCCTGGTGGATGATGGTTTGAATTGTAAATTCAGAGTCCATTGTCTATGACATGTTCAGTCTTAGGGTGACAGGTCAATGACAGTTCCTCGGTGTGGCTAGCGGGCCCTTCCATATGTCACTAATGACATGTGGTCAGGTTTGTAGACCAGAGTTTCCCAGGCAACCAAGCCATGCCCTTGGGGGATTCCTTGAGAAATTGAGAAAAAAAAATGTTGGAGATGAGAGGTTTGGAGCCACCATGTCCCCAAACCGTTGTTTGCTTTTTTTTTTGTCTTCTACCCCACATTCCCCATCATTCTAACAGAAATCTCCAAAGTAGGGGATGCATTCCACTCCTGGCACTCCAGAAGGTTCTCATGGGTACACAGAATATTTTTTTCAAGCATAGCTTAATGTGCTAAACTCTTTATATAGCCTCAGCAGACCAAATAACTTTTGTTTGTAAACTGTCCATGTTAGTAAGGAAATGGTCAAGTAACACACCAATTTGGCAAGCATGCAAGGGGAGAGAGAAAGAGAGAGGGAGAGAGAGAGACAGAGATGGAGAGACAGATGGATAGAGAAAGGAAAAAGAGAGGAAGGCAGGCAGGCAGGCAGGAAGGAAGGAAGGAAGGAAGGGAGAAAGGAAGGAAGGAAGGAAAGAAGGAAGGAAGGAAAAAAGAGGTTAGCATAGGAAAAAATACTTAGTTTCCAATATTAGTATCATTTTGGCCTTTTACTTGATTCTTCTTATTCCTTAACAATGATTGTAGTACTTAAACTTTTTTTTCCTTCACATTCATAAAATTTGCATATCTATTTCTGTAAAAGTAGCATCTTCCTTGATTTCAAGAAAGAAGAGAGGCCTACCTATAAACTGCTTCCTGGTTCATGGTAGGGGAGATCAATCTGGAGTCAGTGAAGTTTTTTTCTTAATCTGAGATTCCTCATTCATTCATCAGTGACCCTGCTAAGTTGCTTGAACTTTCTCTGCCCAGAATGTGGAGGAGAACACTAGTAACACACCGCTAGGACTTGTGTTGGGAGTCAGTGACTAAGACCAGCAAAAGGCTCTGCAAGACTCCCAGCACCAAGTCAGCACCCACTGAATTTTAACTTTTGTCTGTTCGTGTCTTGATAATGAAGTTTCTAAGATGCCGTTTAGTGCCCAACGTCTCATTTCAGCATGGTTCAAGTGTAAAGAAAAGTGTGTTCCAGAACGATGGTGCAGAGATGCTGTGGCATTCTTGAAACACCTGATCAGGTTGTGTCATGAGTACCTTCTAACTTGTGAGATTTTAGATTATCTCTCTGAGACTTCCTCCAAGGTAAAGCCAACTCATGGTTTCTAACTGGGCACATCTTTGGAGTGAATATTCCTCACATCATTTTTCAGGTTAGGGTATTCATGTCACACTGCCTCTCTCTTCTTGGAGGTCTAAGCAAAGAAGTGAATTTCTTCCATCAACTCTGCGGATATACTAATTTGAATCCAAAGTGGTAATGGTGTTGTTGATCAGTTTTGAAGCTGGCTTTCTAGTAACAATATGGGGTGGTTGTTCAAAAAATAGGTTCCAGGTCACCTTCTAGAAACATGTTCAGTTGTACAACTATTTTGGATCTCTTACAATGCCTGATTTTTTTAATTTTCCTACTAAAGTGCTCTGGAGACAATAGTTGTACAAGAGATGAGGTTTTCCAGGAAATAAGGAGTTTTTTCTTAATTGATAGGTTGCATACCAGGGAAAAATTCAGATGGAGCAATTATATACTCTGATAATATGCCACACAGGGTAATATTCCCTTAGAAAATAGCAGCATAACAAAGATATCCATATTTGTCTATCTTAAAAAAACCTGTCTAAAAAAAAATCATATCTCAAATTTTTACAATGTCTTCCTGAGAGTTGAGATGCCAAATGAATGCCCAAAGTTTTCGAATGCAAAAGTCAAGTATGCTCTCTTCTGTCACCCCCTATCCATTCTAAGAAACTGAATCTTAAAAAAATCAATCTATGAGCGGGCCGTGTGACACGGTGGCACGTACCTTTAATCACAGCCTATAGAATCAAGGTGGAGGCTAGGAATGGCTTGAGTCCATGGGTTCGAGACTTGCCCAAGGATTCGAGACCCGCTTGGGGCAACATAATGAGACCTAGTCTAAAAAAATAGCTGTGCATGGTGGCGCATGCCTGTAATTCCAGCTACCTGGGAGGCTGAGGCATGCCTGTAATTCCAGCTACCTGGGAGGCTGAGGCTGGGGATCACTTGAATCTGTGTTACCCCGGGCAACGTGAGCCTTAGGTTCCCCCCAGCAATAAAGCGAGACCTAGTCTCAATAAATAAACAAACAAATAAATAATAAAAATAAATCTATGAGAAAAGAAACTGAGTTCATTATCCAGTCAATGATCTACTCATAATAATTCCATAAATAAGAACATATATCTTTTTCTGTACTTTTGTAGGGCAATGATTGCTAAACTGTGTTGAGCATTTGTATGTGGGAAATATTATCATCTTTACAATATATACCTGAGAGTTGGGCTACTTACCCTCATTTTACAGATGGAGGATTAAGACTTGGACAGAATAAGAAATTCATTTTGCTGTCAGGGTCAGAGTTTGATCCCGGTGCAGTCTGCTCTATTCCGAGTATTTCTCCCTTTCTGCATTTTCTCATTTTCTCTTCTTCTTCTTCTTCTTCTTCTTCTTCTTCTTCTTCTTCTTCTTCTTCTTCTTCTTCTTCTTCTTCTTCTTCTTCTTCTTCTTCTTCTTCTTCTTCTTCTTCTTCTTCTTCTTCTTCTTCTTCTTCTTCTTCTTCTTCTTCTTCTTCTTCTTCTTCTTCTTCTTCTTCTTCTTCTTCTTCTTCTTCTTCTTCTT
>PVHY01032247.1:0-12013 GCA_004024945.1 Uropsilus gracilis
CAAACAACAATTTGCAGAAAAATGGGAGGAGTGACTGAAGGGGGGATACAGAGGGAGGACATGGAAGGAGGAGGAAGGGGGATACAGAGGAGGGATATGGAGTGAGGAGGAGGGATCAATTAATTCACAATTATGACAAATCAATAAAATGAATAAAAAATGTAAAAAAAAAAAAAGAAATTCCAACTGGAGAGGCATTTCCAGTTTTAAAAAACTGCTCAGTTTTTAAAAATCTGATATGATAGGTAGTGGCATAAATATATTAATATATAAATATATATGAGACATTTTATATATATATATATATACATATGATGCTCTTTTGGCTCCCTTTTTCTTTACTTAACAAAGTAGATCCACATACTATATACATATCTAGGAATTCTAATCCCCATTTCTAAAACTAAAGAATGATTATATACCATAAAGATGAAATATTGAATGACTCCTTTATCCTCTGATGGCACCTTCTGAAGTGACAATCAGAGCCTTATCACACTCATACATTCATTCATTTTTTTCCTCTCTTACTCCTTATTTGGTCTGAAAGGCAGAGTATTTAAAGACACATTTCCTGCCCTCGAGAAGTGGATTACTGGACAAAGAGAAAAATGAACCCAGACACAAACCAGCAGTATAAGATCTATTATATATAATACCTGCATGGGCAGATATGGGACACAGAAAAGCTTTTCATGGGGGCTGCAGGGAGGCTGACAATGTTTGCCTGTCTATATCGCCTCATTGGTCTTGAAGTCCCTTGAGAACAGAGATTGTGTGTTTTTGTTTTAAGTTTATCTCAGACCCAAGAAATAGGATGTCAAGGAGGGAGAATTATAAGAAGACAAATCCAGACTATCTTCTTCAGTTACTCCTGGAAATCCAAGTAGACTCATATGTTGCTGTCCAGGAGTGCAAGTCTACACCCAGGGGGGAAAATGGACATTGTTTGGGGAAAAAAAAGAATAGTTATGTGGGCCAAACATAGACCAACAGCTTGCAGCGAGAGGAGCTGGAATGACCAGAGTGGAGAAGGAATAAAGGGGAGAGGGTAGGAATAAGGAGTACAATACAACCATGCAAACGTGACCAATACTGTACGATAATTACAAAGTAAAAACTTTTAAAAAATGACAAATCCAGGGTTTGTGGGGCTTTCTAAAGCTGATACTATTTTGGAGGCTAAGAAAAACACAGAATTACACCACATAATTAGATATAAGGCTGAATATTCACATTGAGAAAATAAATCAGAATTACTTAAGACTTGGTTTTTTAGTAGGAGGGCTCTAGACATTTTATCAAAATGGCTTAGAGAGAAATACTTCCAAATGTTCTCTCTCTCCTTCTTTCTCTCTCCCTCCTTCCCATCCTCACCTTCCCCAGAGTCCAATTTGGTCCTCAGTCAGGTTCCAAAATAGTCATGAATACCACCAAATGGTCACAATCCCTCTCCATAGAAAAAGCAAAAAACTTAAGACCAAACCTGATTGGTCAGATTTAGGTCACAAATTCATACTTCTAAGAACCATCTTATCCAGGTTGGAAACACAGTTAGAGGTTAGCCACACTGAATTCACATAAACTGAGAGTAGAGAGAGGGCCATAGACAATCTCAAAAAGAAGAAAAAAAAACAGGAAATAAAATACCCCAAATGCTCATCACACCAAGCTGTCACTAAAGGACCCAAATGTAGGATCTATAGAAACATGCTGGATTTAGGACTTTGAGGCTCCTGCAGTTGTAAGGTCATGGAGAGAAGAGAAACTGGACACCCCAACTTGGCCACTCTCAAGTCCATCCCTCTCTGACATTCATGTTCTCAGTGAAATCAAACCTCTGGGAGTTCAGGATATGAAAAAATGATGCCTTTGTATAGTCAACGAAGCCTTCAGATCTCAGAAAAGAAAAAAGCAAAATCCACCACCAGAATAGAAGTCAGAAATGTAAATTCTTTTTCACTATGCTTTCCAGGGGCAGTAAATCAACATCCTCAAGCAAGCAAATCACCTCATCAAGCAGAGGCCCCATCTAGGCAGTTCCTAGGCAGATGTCAGTGAGACCATCATCTGTTTCTCAGTCACATGCTGAACCTAGCTAAGCAACCAGAGACATGCTCAACAAAGGATTTAATTTGAAGCAGCAAACTGAATATGGAAGCAAACTCATGCAGGAAAATAAAGGCGATCTTACAGAATATAAATGGTCTGACTTTCACAGTAAGTTGGGAACAATGATTGCATTTTGGTAATGGAAATTCATAAATTGAATTTGTTATAGTTTGTGGAAAAGATGTTTGATAGTAACTTCTTAACACAGGGGAAAAAGTGATCCAAATGAAGACTGCAAACAGGAAAGTATAAACCATGACGTAATGGTGATTTTGATTTTGCCAAACCTGCTATGTTGCACTACTGACTGATTTTTGAGGGCTGGCTGGTGTTTTGTTCGATGGCTTCTGACAGTGCCAAATCAAAGCTAAGAAGGAATAAGTTCGCAAGGGCAGCTACACACCAATGTCAATGATTAAAGAGACAGTATTTTTAAAGTTGCCAAGTAATTACCCTTTGGTGTTTAAGACTGAGAATCTCCAGTTTCTCGCAACCCATCCTCAACCCTACAGGATAAAAGTCATTATTGTTTTCTATCATCAGGGCTCTGAGTACATCTAAAATAGGATTTATATTTTTTTAAAACACACTTCAGGTGATGGGTTTATTTCTGCCACTTCCCTCCATAGCAATGTAATATAGCAAATTATCGCCAACCCTAGCATTGCTGTTATGAGTAAATAGCACAAAAGCGCCCTTATGTAAATGCCCACCACCTCATTTCTGAATTAGACATCAATTATGGCAATGATAATTAAAGACTTAGTTAAAACTCATTCAATATGATAGTGCAAGAAAAAGATGAATAAAATTCAAGTACACCACTAGCTTTTAGGCTCACATTCATGAATCTCATTTAGAATGAGCCCATCATTCTTCTGGAGTTCCAGTAGGCCTACCTCTTGCTATAAATATAAAACCTTATTAAGTTACTCTGATCTGGCAATAACTGCTGTAATAAGAGGGGACCCTGGACTGAACTGTAATTTTTGTTTCCTGTGGTTGATTTAAAAAATAGTTTGGGGGGAGGCTGGATGAGACCAAAAAAAAAAAAAAAAAAGAGAGAGAAACAATAAAATTCACAAGTAAATGGAATAGAATGTATATACTCTGGGGTTATTTACTAAATTATCAAAAGAAACAGGTGAATTTTATCGGGTTTAGGTTATCAGACTGAGATGAGAGCACTGGATTAACTTATGATAAAACTTCTTAAATATAAAAAGCATTTGAGTTTCAGAGTCAAATGTGACGTTAGTAATGGTGACTTTTGAAAGCACTGACAATGTGACATATCACAAATTCTTTTCAAATATGCTTTTTAGCTAACTCCTGTCTTTTAAGACAGGAGTTAGCTAAACAGGAGTTAGCTAAATACCCATCTGCATTTATACAGATGTCACTTATTTCCTGTTTTTTTTAATTTCTTGATTTTATATATATTTTTCTTATATTGCTGTATATCCCACCCAATCCTTTTTTTTTTCCTTAATGAACTAGCCAAGTGCTTACAAATGGGAAACACAGGAGTAAAAACAAAAAATAGTAAGTATATTTTATAAATCTTTCCAAGATAAGAACATTATAAAATTATTATTAAATACTTTGAAAATACAGAGATAAGAAAATATTCCAAATCACAGTGCTCTAGTAAAACGTTAGTGTACCTTTCAAGGACCAAAAAATATTTTTTCTTTGCCAGTTTTCAAATGTTTGTCCATTTAATGTTCTTAAAGTCCAAATACACTATAGCTCTGATGCAATTGTGTATCTCCTAGCAAGCAACTCAAACATCACTTTAAAGATGTTCCTTTCAGACCTCTCTTCTTAAATCTCAAACCCTGTACCAGTGGATGATCTTACTTTCTTCCACAATAAAATGAAAGAGATTAGCAGTTCTGATTGCTTCAGATTAACACATTATGTTTTCCTTCATTTGTCCTTCACCCTGGAAGGAAAGAAGACCCCTCCCCTTGAAAACTATCTTTCTACCTGTACTCTGTTCCACATCACTTCCTATTCTACCAAGAGCTAATTCTTCATCTATATTTGTCTCCATTGCTCCATACTTCCTCAGATAGCTCACATAGGTCTATAAGTGGTGGGATTATCAATTCCAGCCTCTCTCCTAAAACCCCCCTATCCCATGTACTAATACCAAAAGTTCCTAGCTGAGCTTGTGGGAATTTTCATGTATGTCATTGAAAAATGCATGCAAAATGTCATTTCCCCTACTTTTCTATAATACCTCACAACTGTTAATATAAATCTATATGCTATCAGAAGGTGGAAACTTAATCTCAATTATTTCAAGACTTTTCTGACCCACATATTTTACTTGAGGATTTCTCTAAATTCAGAAAGGTCTGTGTGACAATAATAATAATAGCATGAAAAACAACAGCTTACACTTAAATACCACCTACTATATGCTAGGCATTTTTTATAACTTTTGTGTCTTAATTCATTTAATATTTATAATAGCCCACAGTATATTCTAAAACAAAGTTTTTTAAAAATGTTTTGAAAACAAAATTTTTAAGCCTATGCTTTAGTACATGCTCTAAACCATTATCCCACACACCCTCTCTTACTCTTTTTTGTATGCCAAGGTGCTAGCAAGCAGTGGTGGCACCTGGTTTGGCATCTGCTGAAACATCTTTCTTCCATCATCTGCACACGCAGATGCCTGCTGACTCCTCCCTCATCCCTCACTTGAAGGCCCCTTTATGAATGACTTATTTTCAGTTTTCAGTTATTCTTCTTTTGGGATCACACTGTAACTTTCTTGTTTACTCTCTAGTTCATTCTAGATGAGTTTCAAACTCTCTGCCTGCCTATGTAAAGTTGTTTCTGATCAGGTACAACATTATACCATATTTCCCACCTTGTAAATCAAGCACAGGTGTTCTCTACCACCAGATCATGTTTCACACTCGCTGGGGTTTCTTCTTCCAACCCATTCCAGGCATGGGCAAAGAGGGCAGGGTTTAAAGATACCTTCCTCAGGGACCCTCAATGTCTTCTCTGTCCTCTCTTTCTCCTCTCTGTCTGACTGCCTCTTATCTGGTCTGGTAAGTCCATATTTATTCAGGTGTCAGTGAAAATTTTATCTCCATCCTGAATTCTCCTGAGCTTATGGTTCAAAGTCTTAACATCAAACTCTGAAGATGAGGCTCAGAATTTTAAATTCAGAATCCAAGGGCTACCTTCTGTTTTTATCCTTAAATATCTAATTTCCCAAAATAAAAGTGGCTTAAGAGTTCACAGAAATGCT
This sequence comes from Uropsilus gracilis, assembly GCA_004024945.1. Lineage (NCBI taxonomy): Eukaryota > Metazoa > Chordata > Mammalia > Eulipotyphla > Talpidae > Uropsilus > Uropsilus gracilis. Next base: position 5,390 of record PVHY01032247.1, read on the forward strand.
GGAAAAGGTGCCTGTTGCTCCACAATATTGAAAAAAGGCCAAAATCTTTCACGTGATAGTGCCACATGAGGCTTAGATAGAAATGCTCCTGAAAAAGTCATTTTATCCACTCATTCATGTTTATTGGTTGATTAATTATTTCATCAAATATTTATGAAACATTTATAAATACTGTATTAGTCAAGGTTCCCCAGGACTGGGGGGTGGGGGGGACAGGGGACAGTAACATGTATCTAGAGAGAGTGAATTATTTAAAGGAACTAGTATATGTTATTGTAGAGGCTGAAAAATTCAAAATATGTAGATTTAAAATCTGACAGGCTAGACACCCAAGAGTGGATGATGAAGTTCAAGTCCAAAGGTAGCCTACTAGTAGAATTCCTTCTTTGTCTAGGAACAAGTATATATTTAGATTAAGGTCTTCTAATGATTAGAAGCCAGGGACATTACAGATCTGCTTTAGTGAAAGTCCTTTGATTCAAATGTTAATCCCATCCCCCAAAAAAGAGCCTTCCACAGAAATATCAATAATAGACCCATCTAATGTCTGAATACTAGTGACCTAGTCAAGTTGACACATAAAATTAGCCACTCAATTGCTTTTTCATTGAATATGTAACAAGAGAAATGTGGTTCCTGGTCCCATGGTATTCAAAAAATGTACTAATTTAAGAGTGCCCAATGAACACAATTGAAACTCAAGTACAAAACTCTGAAACCAGTTCCTCTCTAAATAACAAGTATTGACAAGGAGGAGAAAGAAATAAAAAGGTCTCTAGATACCAAAAACTAGATGCCAAGTGTTTATTATCCTAAAAATGAAATTGGTATCAATCAGAGCTTTTTCAGGGTCATTCCTACTCATCACTCTCTAGGAATTCTTAGGATGGACCCCTTAGGCATTTAGAGATGTCAGGAGAGGTGTAGTCAGGAGAGGTTTCACAGAGGAGGTGATATTTAAGCTAAATATTCAGATTACAGTTGACAAAAAGAAGGACAGGGAGAGGTCATTTCAGTCATCAGAGATCAAAGAAAACAGAAAGAAAAAAGGAAAATGCATTACATTTGGAGAGGCACAAAATGTTCCCTGTGGCTGGTGCACAGAGTAAAGCAGCAAAGCACAGGGACCAAAGAGGTAGCACAATACATGAGGGGCTGTGTCCCATGCACACTCAGATTTAGCAATAAGAAATTGTGAAAAGTATCAATATGAAATAAGACATGCTCATATTGTGCTCTAGAAAGATCACATGGACTCTATGTCCTGGGTTTGGGTTATAGTAGGTTGAGACTGGAATCAGGGGCCATTAGCAGATGACTGAACAATCCTGGAAAGAGAATATGGGGATCTAAACATGAGACTGGGGAGGGGGGAGCAGGATTAATGTGATAGATTTGGAATAAAAAACTTTGATGTTTTACTGACGGTGGGAGAGAGAGGTGTTTGAAAGAAAGAAAGGAAGTTTGACTTGAAAAGGGAATCATCCATAGAGAGAAAAAAGACAAGAAGAGGAGTAGATGTGGGGCATTCCACTTTGAAATGGGAGCATCCAGGAGTGGTTGTCAAAGGCTGCCAGCTGAGACCGGACTAAACTCATGCTGTAAAATTAAAAAAACTTCATTTCACTATCTTATCTGGCTTCAAAACACTAAAGACAAGACTAACATGATGAACGTCCAGAGAGCAAAGAGCAGCTTCTCCATTCCTCCAATGTTTACCTTAAAAAAACATTCCTTAGGAGTCACCAACAAATGTATGGCTAAATACCTTGCCCACCATTATCTCACAAAAACTAATGTTTTACCCAAATTTTATTGTACCTTACCCATTAGTCTTCCCTAGTTAATTAGTTGTAAAACATTCTCTTGGCCACCTTTATTTCCCCTTGCCTAAGCCCTATAAAAAGCCTAATAATGCCGTAAAGTGGCTACCAACCATGCTTCTAATAGCCTGCAGTCTGTGTCAATCTCTCTCGTTCATCCTTTCTCACAACTCTGCGCCCAGCTCTTTACAACTCTGCGCCCAGCTCTTTACAAGTTCTTCCAATCAACAGAGCTACCCACTTTCAAGTGGGTCACAGGCTTGACTAAGGAGAAACACATGTTGACCACAACAGTAGGCATATCCCCATTCCATATTCCTAGATCACACAATGCCCGAGTTCTGATATAATCCAAGAAAATGGAAGTTCCCACAAATCCACAGATATCAGACTCCTGTCATTCTTTATATATGGTGGGCTAAGAAACAGATTGTGTGTCATCATATAATTCAGAGTAGATGGCTTTATTACTCAAGTTAGTGCTCACAATAGTTTTATGAGACCAGTTCTGTTATAGAAAGACTACGTAACTGGCTGAAGGCCATGCAGCTAAAAAACAGTAGTCAGAAGTAAAAAACCTCATCCTCATTTGAGCTGACTCATAACCTTCAGGTTAAGGACAGGAGAATGGAGCTATTCAGACTTGGTCTAAACGATTTGCTATTTTTATGCAATCTAACGACCAAAAATTTTTTCCACAAAGGAATGTCCAATGTAAAGTTCATATGATTTTAAATTCATGTTTTAAACAGTGGAGATGAAATCTTATACAATTTTCCTTTCAATTCCACTTTCCTTTGTATTGTAGTAGGAACTGGAAAAGTGTTCTCTGTTCAAAAGGACCCTGTTAACTCTAGTGAAAAGGTTTGCCTATATTTATAAGGAGGAATAAAAGCATGGTTCTCTTCTGATGCAAATATATTGAACACCCAGGGCTCATCAGATATAGTCACATATGCAACATCTTTTTATCTCTCACTTAGTTTTCCTTTACTGTTGTTTGATGAAGGTGGTTGTTTCCCTATCTCTACGTAGTCTCCATGATATTTCTAAATACTTTTAGGTAGTAAAAACTCCTAAGGTCAATTTAGATTGCAAACCTAGTGTCAGATGAAAAAGTAAAAGTTCTCAGTATATTAATAATCTCCTCAATCCTTATTGGAAAGTAATGTTTCTCTCTATGAGGATGGCAAGTGATTCTCTTTTCCTTTCCTTCCCAACTGGTATTTCTCCTCTCTGAGCTTGATCTCCTTCCCTATCTGGTTCAAAGCAGGGAGCAGGAACAAATGTTAGGGGAGTAGGAAAGTTGGTGCTTGGCTGATCTTCTGGGAAGCTGACTTAGAACTCTGTGGGTAGGCTGGAGCTTAGACTATTTTCTTCCTCTAGTGTAATGCTTTTGCGATAGATTGGTGGTTCCTCAACATTGAGGCTCTCCTCTTCAGCTCCCTGTAGATAATTTCATTTAATTTACCTATTAACAACCAAGCAACATATGTTGGAACACTTGTAAAAAATAAATATGTTTGCAATATATGTGTAAATTTGTGTATGTATGTACATTATATATTTTGAGGCAACATGGTATACTAAATTTATAATTATTATTACTTTATACTTAGTTGATATTTCATTATTTTATACTGAACTTGCTTTGTATTAATGGTGCTTTTCATTTTATAGTCACTTTTACTTGAGTTACATAGCTATCATACCTTTGTTTTGTTGAGAACTTGCTTCTTCTATTTTCTATTACCTTTTTTAGTTTCAAATATTTAGTTCAAGTGTGTTTCTTATGGACAACAGATGATAGATTTTGTTATTTCTGTCATTTTACTTTGTGCTTTGTGTTTGCCTACCTTTTCTTATATTTAAGACATTTTTCTATAACCATTTTTCTTCTTCTGAAGTACATTATTAGAAATTCTTAAGTAAGGGTCTATTGGTAACACACTCAGTTTTTTATGTTAAAACATTTATTTCATTGTTAAAACAAAATCTATATGGTATACAATCCTCAGTCTTTTGAGATTTCCATGTCTGTTTTTCGAACACAGCATTTCATCATTGCTGTGAGAAGTCACACTACCTGTGGATTTTGAAGGCATTCTCTTTTAATCTTTAACAATTTATAGGATCCAATTCTGATTGTTGGTTTTTATATTTTATTATGAGGCATCTAGAAAGAGAACTCCTTTTTAATCATTCCCAGATATGTTGGCTCATCAGGCTTGCAAAATTCTCAACTAGTATTTTTCAAATATCTCTTCAGATTTCTCCCTCCTCTCTTTTAGCATTCTTGAACTCCTTTTAGACTTTCTTATATTTTTGTGTGTTTTGCTACTTATTTAAGTTCTGTCCTCTCATCTCTCTGTGCAAGGCTCTTTTCCATTATTCTCTTTCAGTCATATTTGTTCTATCTAGCTAATTGACTGAGTTCTTAATTCAAATTATTATGATTTTATAAGCTGCATAAAAGGAAACTTGGTGGTAAGTTCCTTGATATCTGATGTATCTTTACAAATTCCAAGCTAATAGCAAGGGGAGAAAAAGCAAAATTAAACAAATAGGACTTTAGCAAACTGAAGTTTCTTCACAGAAAACAAAACCAGCATCAAAATGAAAAGATAACCCACTGAACTGGAGAAAATATTTGCAAGTCATACATCTAATGTCCAAAACATATAAAGAACTCATACATGTTTTAGATTGTACATATCAGATTTGGAATTTGCAAGGGAAATTACTGGATATATTCATAATAAAATCAAATGCAAGTCACACACACAAAGAAAAAAAGAAACTCATACAGCTCAACAACAAACAAAAAACCCAACAAATAATGGGCAAAGAATGTATAGACACTTCTTCAAAGAAGATGCACACAGGAACAAAAGGCAAATGAAAAGATATTTGTCCTTACTTATCACTAAGAAACTATAAATCATAACCACAATGAGCAATCACCTCACATCAGTTAACATGGTACTATGAAAAAAGAAAAGAAAATGACAGTGTTGAAGACAATGTTGAAGAAGATGTAGAGAATAAGGAACCCTTATTAACTATTGGTAGGAATGTAAACTGGAGCAGCTACTACAGGAAATAATAAGGGATTCTTCAAAAAAGTTGATCCAGTAATTATGTGTACTTAACTGAAGAGAACAATATGAATTTGAAAAAATATATAGCCCTGTGTTTACTGTAACATTATTTTGAATAGCCAAGATTTGGAAATGACCTAAAGTTCATCAATAGATGAGTGAGTAAAGATAGGGTATATAAACACAATGCACTACTAATTGTTAAAGAAAACAATGAAATTTTGACATTTGCAACAAATGGATGGGTCTTGAGCATTTTATGCTGAGTGAAATAAGTCAGATTACAAAAGACAAACATTGAATTGTTTCATTCAAAAGTAAAATATAAAGAAACAGCAAATGAATAAATAAACAAAAGCAAACTCTTAGATACAGAGAATACACTGATAGTTATTAGAAGTGGGGAAGCAGGGCATGGGGAAATGGATAAAGGAGCCAATCCCAGGGTGGTGGATGGAAAGGAGATTTTTTTATAATAATCATGTTGAAGTATACACATTGAAGTATACACATTGAAGTATACACATCCTGTACAGTTGAAACATTTAATGTTATAAACCAATGTCACTTCAATAAAATTTTTTATTTTAAACTATACAGCTTATTTCAGGTTTAGAATGTATAAATTTTAAAAAAATTAGGATACAACAAGATATCCATATGCAAATTAGGATAAAACAAGATATCAATATGACAAATATTACAAGTTTTAAAACTTTAAGACACCATGAAATTTGGGTACAATTATAGAAGTAACAAATGGGGATGTTCTCCAATATCCTAGTTAGGAGATTTTTTAAAATAATTTTTAAAAAATTTTTGTGGAAAGCTACACAAGGACACAAAAGCCTTAAATGAAGATCTAGACAAAATGGACCTAATAGACATCTACAGGACACTACACCCACAAGGAAAAGAATACACCTTCTTCTCAAATGCACATGGATCATTTTCTAAAATTGACCACATACTAGGCCACAAGACAAACATGAGCAAATACACAAAGATTAAAATAATACCAACCTTTTTCTCAGACCATAAGGGTATTAAACTAGAAATCAATAATGAAAAGAAAGAAAGAAGAACATCTAACACATGGAGACTGAACAACATGCTAATAAAGGACGAATGGGTAATTGAAGAAATTAAAGATGAAATAAAAACTTACTTTGAAACAAACGACAAAGAAGACACAGCATTCCAAAATGTTTGGGATGCAGCAAAAGCATATCTAAGAGGAAGACTCATAGCAATACAGGCCCATATCAAAAAACAAGAAAATAACCAAAAAAAACAACTTAATCCACCAACTTGAAAAACTAGAAAAAGAGCAACAAAAAAATCCAAAACCCAGCAAAAGACAAGAAATAACAAAAATAAAACAAGAAATAAATAATCTAGAAACCAAAAAGACTATCCAGAAAATCAACAAAACTAAAAGCTGGTTCTTTGAAAAAATAAATAAAATTGACAAGCCCCTGGCAAAACTCACAAAGGAACAAAGAGAGAGAATTCAAATAAATAGAATCATAAATGAAAGAGGAGAAATTACAACCGACACTAAAGAAATCCAAAGGATAATAAGAGATTATTATGAACAACTATATGGAAACAAATACAATAACCTGGATGAGATGGATAGATTCTTAGAAAGATACAGCTCTCCAAAATTAAACAAGGAAGAAATAGAGAGCTTAAAT
>PVHY01032248.1:0-12012 GCA_004024945.1 Uropsilus gracilis
GAAAGGCCCTGGTGTCTTCTGTGTGCTGTGTTTCTCCTACACACTCGATGTGACCGCCCCCTCGCCCAGGGCCTTGTGATGCCCCAGGGCACTGAACTGGGTGGCTTCTCCCTGTGACAGCCTCTTCCCCACAGACGCCGGCTTTGTCTGCTGTGAGCCCAGCAGAGACTTGAAAATACAAGCTCATTATATCTCTGTTGTTGGTCTCTTCCTCCCCGCTGACCAGAGAAGGCTCTGGGCAGGGGCAGCTGGTCCACAGCTGTTGCTGCCGCCTGGGCCCTGGGTGGTAGGGCCCAAGATGCAGAGGCTTCCCCTGGGATGGGGAGCTCGGCCCAGTGAGTTGAGGGAGGCCTGGCCTGCGGCCAGAGACCAGACAGGCTCTAACCCAGCAGCCTGCCCCCAACAAGCCAGCTACTGAGACAGCGCCTGCCCCTGAGGGCGCTGACGTGGACTGTGCTGGACTAGAACCTCTCGCCAGACCCCACGCTCCCCAGTGCTGTTCTTGGCTTGCCCTCTGCATGGGGGTAGCTCATCCTATACCCTTCCCAGCTGGCTCCCCTCGTTGGGGAGCCCGAGAGGCCTCTGAGAGACTGCCCAGCTGGGCAGCGTGGCCAGGCACCAGCTGCAAGGGTGAAGCTCTGTACTCTCAGGGCCTCAGGGTGTGGATGGCCTCGTAGCGTGGCCGTGTCAGACACTTAGGGTTCTCAGGGCACGGTGGACATTCCAAGGGAGGTGGAAGAAGTGGGTGTCTCGGGTTTGGCAACCCACCTGCTGCCTGCTATCTCCTCAGATGTCTACTGCTGCCTGTCCTGCACCAGGCCTGGGGGTCAGGGGGTAGCCGTGGAGACCATGCCAGCAAGAAGGTGGGGGATTCCGTAACTGGAATCCAGGTGGCTCTGTTCCTGGGGCAGGTTATTGGGTTTCGCTGGAGGTCAGAAGATTTCCTGGAGGAGACATTTTGAATTGGGTTTCATGGGAGGGGAAGTAAGTAGGAGTTTGCCAGGCCAAGAGAAAGGGGGTGGGGCTGATGAAGGGGTGGCTGCCCTCTGGTGCAGGAATCAGCATCTGCAGGACTCGGAAGGGTGGTTGAGTTTGGTGGGTGAGCACTCAGGTGTCACCATGCATGGTGACTGGCAGCCAGGCTGAGGGGTGTCGATGCAACCCTCACTTCTTTTCACCAAGGGCCCAGTCTCCACACTCCCGCCTTTCCTTGCTGGTCATAGCAGGGGGTGGGCAGTGAAGGGGTTCCTTCCAGTGTTGACTCCAGTTCAGCAGCACAGCCACTGAGCCTCTCTCCCCAGTGACTCTTACTGGGCATGGCCTGGATATGCTTCTGTCGTCTCCATCTGCCCTCCGGGGCGGCCTCAGCCAGCACGTGGGCCCCTTGGCTCAGCAGTGAAGGTGGATTTGCCGGCACAGGCAGGAGCTCAGGGTTTCGGTGGCAGTGAGCTGACGGTAAGCAAAGTGATACCTCCTAATGCCCCCGGGGCGGCGAGGGGCAGAGCTGTGCTCTCTCACGTGGCCACTGGTATTTCCTGGGTAACCCTCTGTGCAAGGGATTTACGTTTCTGGGGCAACAGGGCAGTAGGAGACATGTGGCCTGAGTTGGTCTGAGCCCTGGACTGGCATCTGAGAATCCTGTAGTGACAGCCCAGCTCCTCCAGCCTGAGCTAGACCTGCCTGTGACATGTGAATGACCTGCTTACTGGGAGCAAGATCAGGCCAGAAGGACTGGTGAGTCGGGTCTGCCTAGGGTAGTGAGAAAGACCCATAGGCCAAGGGCACTCAGAGGAGGGACGGCAGCTTCAAGGCAGGAGGATGTCCCGGGCTAGGCCAGCTCAGTCCTGCGTGGAGAAAGCGGGTCCAGCCCTACCCAGCTCAGGCTCGCAGCCACCTGCACACAGCACATCCTGGATTCTGTTTGGTTTAACTTGCGACGCCAGACTTCAGGGCAAAAGGGCGGGAATGTATGCAAATGAACAAGCAGATTTATGCAAAAACAGTATCCGGCAAGTGCCCCCAGATTTCCTAGAGGCAAAAATAATGGTGTTTCCATCTCGCTGCCACACTGGATGACCAGCTCTTGCTTGGGTATATAGTGATCTGATTCCGGCTGGTAATTAGCCCATATTTTTAGTTCATGGGCAATTCTCAATGGTAACTGGGCCTATTAAACTTGATTCAGACGTGACAGATTAAATTGTAAACAGCTGTGAAGAGTTTCATACTTAATTACCATATTTAAGTTTTGCCATAAAGCACAGTACTTCCATCAAAAATGTAAATGACGGAGACATTCAAATGAGATTTTATACTTCGTGAAGTTTAATTGGCATGGATCAGTCAGCTTGTTTAGGGATTTTAAATTTTAAAAAAGGAAAAAAGAATTTTAAAGACAGTAGCCACAGATTCATTTCTCAATTAAACTGAGTTGTCTGGTGGTAGGAAGGTGGCAGGGCCGAGGCTATGGGCTGTGGCTGTAGGGCCTGGACTTTGCACTTCAGTGTCTGGCGCTTGCTTCTCCAGACCAGCGTGAGGGAGAGCGCAAGTTGTTTCCAGCTCTGGTGTCAAGCTCTGGGACTTCCACTCCCAGAGCTGAGTTGATTAATTCTGACTGGAGCTGAGAGGAAGTGGCTGAGGTACAGGTGACCTGGGGGCAGGTCCTGGCTGGAGCGTGTGAGATGGGAGGCCTGTGACTCAGCCACCAGGGGCTTTGAGCTGCTCTGAGGACCCGGTGTTTGAACTTGAGTCTTGCCTATAGGAAGTGCGACTGGGGTGGCGTGCCCTGTGAGCTGGTGGCTGGCAGCAGCATAACAGAGAGTGATGGGCTGGGCTGTGGGGGCCCAGTGTGGGGCCATTAGTTTCAGTGGATGGGTGGTGTTCTCCAGGGGTGAAGGCCGGGGGGGGGGAACCTTGCAGGTGGGGGATGGCACTGGGTTGTTCTGGTCCCCTGTCACAGATGCTCATCAATATCTTGCTCCTGCCAGGGAAGGCATCAGCCTCCTGCTTCCTTCCTGGGACCAGTGATAATCCCCTCCGACCTGGTCTAGTCCTATTCACAGTCTAATCTTTGTGCCCCTCCCTGTGGGGCTCATTCAGACATTGGCCTGGCCCTTTCCAGCTCTGACTTTTCTATTCTCAAATTCCAAGGACCAGTTTACTAGGTGAAATCCTCAGATAACTAGGGAGGGCTTCTCAGAAGAGGTAAGGCTCACAGCTGATTAATTTAGAGAAGCCCAAAGGGAAGGACAAAAGCAGCTGCTGAGAAGGTGGGGTGGGGACCTGGAATGAGGGGGAATCTTGGCTGGGCTGCAGGACCCACCCCTGTGGCCCTGGGAGGGTGGGACCTCACCACACCCAGGCTGCCTCGATGACCTGGTGACCTCACAGGGCCCAGGACTCTGCCTCCACCTCAGGCATTCCACTGCCCTGGCTTGTCAGAAGCTACAGGGTGGGAGGGAGCCCGGGCAGGCCTCCAGTTCAGGCTTGCTGTTACCTGCTGGACACTGCGCCCCTCCTCCCATCCCACTTCCTGTTTTCCAGGCCCAGGCTGTCACCCTCACAGTTGCCCAGGCCTTCAAAGTCGCCTTTGAGTTTTGGCAGGTGTCCAAGGAAGGTGAGTCTTGCACAGGACCTTTGGGTGGGCTGTTGGGGGGAGAGGGCTGTTGAGGAAGGGGTGGGGGCATGGGTGGGAGGTGGAGGCCTGAAGTCAGGCCTGGACTGACTCCCATCTTTATCACCTGCCTGGTTTATGACTTTGGACAGGTCACTTCCCCTCCCTGAGTCTCAGTTTCCCCATCTGAAGACATGGGAACAGCTGTCTTCCTCCCCCAGGGTGCTTGTGAGGATCAGATGAAACCTGCAGAGTTTCTTTCCTCTCTGCTGGAGACCTTACGCCGGCCTCTGAGCCGGGCCAGCCTGCCCCTGGCCGCCCCTGTTGGGAGCGCGGAGCTCGGGGCTGGGGCTCCAATCACTGTGCCTTGGTCCCGCAGAGAAGGAGAAGAGGGAGAAAGCCGGCTCAGAGGGTGCGGACGTCCTGGGCGGGGGCCGCTGCGACAACACCCCTCCACTGAGGAGCCGTGAGTCTGGGGCCCCGGGCAGAATGGGGTTCAGCCGCAACCAGAGGGCCTGCTCCTTCCTGGCTGAGGCTTGCGCTTAATTTTCCATTTCTGTTGTGTTGTTAAATAAGCCATATATTTTCATTGCGGATAAATTAGAAAATGTGCATAAGGAGAAAAAATGACTCACTTTAGTGCTGTTCTCTCAGCTCTGTCCCTGCATAGCCGAGTGAATCCGCAGGCCTGTCTCAGGCCGCCCCTGTCCTGCCGTTGTGTGGGCTCATAAGGAGGCTCGCACTGCTAGTGCTTGTGGACGCCCCGGCCAGTTGTTCATGAGGGACAGGTTCTCACCCCGTGGGCAGCTGCCCAGCCACTTGAGAAGGTGCCATGGTGGGACTCTGGTGGTCTAGGGCGTCGGTTTGGGGCAGGCACCCCAGATGGGCGTCAGGACCAGGGCAGCTGGGAAGATAGGGCCTGAAAACGGGAGGCTCCTCGCCCCCTGACACACCTGGCCGGACCCCTCATAGTGGTTGCCACCGGGAACCTGCTGGACTTGGAAGAGACGTCCAAAGCCCCGCTGTCCACGGTCAGCGCCAACACGGCCCATGTGGATGAAGCACCACGGCCTCAGACCTTGAACAGCAGTGGTGTTGTCTGGGTGAGTGGTCTGGGGACCCCAGGGACCCACTGAACCTCAGCTTGATCCCTGGATGAGGCCTGAGGCCCACCCATGCCTTGTAGGCCTCTGAGGGCCCACCCAGCCCAGCAGCGCCCAGGGCCAGGAATGAACAATGTCCGCTTTGAACCTGGGGCTGTGTCCCAACAGACTTGGCTCCCTGCACAGCTGTCTCCTCACAATGCCTGGCCTCTTGGCCTGAGCATCCACGACTCTGCCCACCATAGGACCCGCCAAAGGCTCCCTTGTTCTCCGTGTGGGCAGAGTTCGCTCCTGGCTCCCCCCCCCCCCCCGCCTTGGCTTTTTAAATGAGGGGCCCAAGACGTGGGCACTTGCCCCCTGCCCACCTCTATGACTCCGGGCAAGGCCCCTGACCTCAGGAAGAATGATGGGCTCCGCCTGCAGTCTCCACCCAACCCTGACTTTTCCTATAAAAAAAAAATCTAAAAAATTTTAAAAATTAAAAACAACTTTTTCATTTGAGAACTTCAAACTGACAAAAAGCCATAAAAACATAAGGAAAATTTCCTGTTCACCCTTTGTCCGGACTCCCCAAATGTCAACATCTTAACCCCTGGCAGGGATCGAAGCCACCTCAGGCACTCAGGCCCGCCTGTCACCTGTAGGCCTTGCTACCTGTGTCACACATCCCTCTAGCTGCAGCCACACTCGCTTTTCTTGTCACGTGTCTCCAATTCTTAGAAACTTGGAATGTTGAGGGACTTCAGCAGTCAAGCCCTCTGCCCACTGGGGCTACTGCCTGAGTCCCCCAGCGGGCTCTCTCCTCTTGGAGAACCACCCTTGCGGCCTGCACGTCCTCTTGGGGTGGCTGAGGCGGGAATCCTACCCGTTCCCCCACCTAGGCTGTGGGGTTTCCAGCCAACAGTGATCCCTCACGAGCTTGGAATTTTGGCTCCGTGTTTAGAAGTGAATGCAAACAAGGGAAACCTTCCCCACCCTCTTCCTCAGAATTTGAAAGCCTTAGAAGTCACTCAGACCCCCCTGTTTTTATGGGAAGAAAAGCTGAGTCTCACAGAGGAGCCATTACTCTCCCAAGGTGTCAGGGGCAGTGGATCAGAGGTGGGACTCGAACCCACCCAGCCTCCAGGTGCCCAGCTACACCCCTTTCCTCCTGTCCACGCCACAGGTTTAGGGCCAGGGGTTGAGATGGTGATGGCAGCAGCCGGTCAGGGGTGGCACCTGGACCCATTCACCTGATACCCACCAGACCCCTGTGCTGTGCCCCTTGTCCCTATAGCATACCCAGGGCTGGCAGGGCCCTGTGAGCGCAGGCCTGCCCACCGACTGTGCTGTCTACTGCTTGTTTCCCCAGGAGCTGGATGACGGCCTGGACGAAGCTTTTTCCAGGTAAGGTGCCCTTACTCCTGCTGGCAGGGAAGGATGCTCAGCATTCCCAGCTGGTCCTTAGGGCCCTTTGCTGGGTCTGAGAACGTGAACTCTGACCGGCTCTCTCAACCCAGCTACCTCCAGGGTCAGGGGGCTTGCTTTGTGGTCTGGGGTGGGTCTGCTGGAAGGCTCTCATCTGTGCTGCCACGTGTGGGCTGGGCGGGCACGCTGAAGCCAGCAGACCTTGCTCTCCTGCCCCCGCGCTGGCCTTTGAGAAACTGTGTGTGCAGGCTCGGCTCCCCACGCAGGTTCTGCATGCATGCAGAGGGGCAGGGAGAAGACGTGCTTAAATTAAGCCCACAGAGGAAGAACGTCAGGCCCAGAGAGGAGATATTTTGGTCTAGCCTGAGGGTGGTGGCATCTCCCCACTTTCCCAGGGCCATCCCTGTAGCCATGACTACCTCATGCTTGGGGACATGCTGCCAGAAGGCTGGGGCTGAACAGGGGCCTGGACAGCTGCTCTTAGCTCTGGGCCCTGGTCAGTCAGGCCTCCCTCTCTGAGGGGACCCCCAGCTGTCCCTGCAGTCCCCCCATCAGGGCTGTTTGCCGTCAGGGCCAGTGACTTGGGGCCCATCGGGTGGTGACAGAGCCAGGGGCTTTTCCCACCCTTCTCCTCCTCGCTGTTTCTTGCTGGAACTTCGTAGAAGCCTCCAGGGTAAGGGTGGGGGCTTGCGTGACTCCTTCATGGAGGCAGAGACATTCTTTTCACCACCTCCCCTGCTCTGTTGGCTGATCACAACCCCCTTGTTGGGAGAAAATCCTGCATTTGCTTTTTTCAGATTACTCAAGTATCATGTGCCCTTTATTAACGACTTCGAAAATCAGCAGAGCATTAAACAGGAAATAACACTGTCCCATAATCCCACAGCCCAGGCATTTGGGCTTAATTCATGCTAATCCTGTGCATACACATCCATCAGCTCATTGTCATCTTTGCCCTCGGGGATGCTGACTTTTCACTTATGTGGATGTATCCGAGCCTCTCCTTCTCCTTCAGGGACTGCCCGGTGTTTTCTGGAGGGCGCAGGCGGACTTAACTCGCTCCGTTTCAGACGCTCAGGCTGTCTCCCGCTTTACCTTATTCCTCTGCTATGGACATAGTTCTGGCCACTGCTTGTGCTTGTGGCCATCTCCCTGTCGCCTGCCCCTCTCGCTCCCCTTGCTGCCACTGCCCCTGCTCCTCTCTCCTGGCCTTTTCCCAACAGAGTCTTGGGCAGCGTGGGTACCCGGCCTTTTTCTCGGTGGCAGGAAGGCCACTACCCAGTCTTCTGAGCTGTTTGACGATGGGCAATCTGGTCAGAGGCTGCCTCTCCTGGCGTCTGAGACTTTCTTTGGCCCCTGTGTGGTGGCGCTTTCCAGCACATGCCCTCTCAGGCTGACCTTTTCTTGCCTAGGCCCCCCAGCCCCTGGCCAGCTCACATTGCTCTGCCTTCCAGGCTTGCCCAGTCCCGGACGAACCCTCAGGTCCTGGACACTGGACTGACCGTGCAGGATATCCAGTACGCCCAGTGCCTGTCTCCCGTCGACTGGGACAAACCTGACAGCGGCGGCGCTGAGCAGGACGACCTCTTCAGCTTCTGAGGACCCAGGGCTGGCGGCACCTGTGAAGGACCAAAGCACCCGGCAGGGGCCCGGCTCCAGGCCCCCAGCCACCCTCCGTCGGCAGCACCGTCCAACTGCAGAACAGAGCTGCCATCGGCCAAGCAGGGGAGATTTCTTCAAGCCTGCGCTCCGTCTGAGCACTGATATGCTTGAATATTTATTCAGTGACTCCTGGGTCAGTTCAGAAGCCAGTTCTGTGTCAGGCAGGATTCCCGTGGCCCTCACTTCCGGGACAGCCTCCGCTGTCGGTGTCAGGACCATGGCCAAAGCGTTTCCTGTCCTTTCCTCCTGAGACCCTGCCCTTCCCTGGGATGCTCCTCACGGAAGTGGTTGATTAGGTCAACTCTTCTTGAGCCCAAGAGAGGGCCCTGTCCTCAAGCCCGCCTTCCGCAGGAGCCCCTGCCTGGGCCCCTCGGAGGGGGGGGCAGCCCCGACCAAAGACCGCACGCAGTCGGCACTTTAAGCACGCACCGCAGGGGCGGCGTGCGGAGGGGTCTCCATGGTGCTGCCCAGAGCTCCGCACATGGCTTCCTTTCTGCCCTTCTCGAGAGAGGGCCAACGGCCCTGGGCTCCCTGGCAGTGCTGGCAACCAGTGGGCGCAGCCTCCATGTCGCTGCCCTCATCGGCCCTGCCCACCTGCCCTCCTACGATGAGGTGGTAACCTTCTGTCTGCTTGTCTGTGCAAATGCCACTTAGTCCAACCCGCGAGCTCACCGGAAGAATGTGTGAAACTGGATGCCTCGGTTCC
Source organism: Uropsilus gracilis (assembly GCA_004024945.1). Taxonomy (NCBI): domain Eukaryota; kingdom Metazoa; phylum Chordata; class Mammalia; order Eulipotyphla; family Talpidae; genus Uropsilus; species Uropsilus gracilis. The sequence goes on from PVHY01032248.1 coordinate 8,492, forward strand.
TCTGAGAATGTGTCCCTTCTACAGACGGAAACTGAGGCGGCACGCATGAGAGGGGTGGAGTCAAGAGCAGAACCCAGACCTGACGCCAAAGCTGCCTTCTCGCCCGCACCTCTCACAGCTCACGCCTCCTTTTTCCTAGCTTTGTTGTCCTCCCAGGAACCAAAAAGCCCCAGCTATTTTCTGACCAAAATGTGTTTCATAACAAACCATCTGGTGCCTTTCCACACAGAACTGGCACGCGCCTCTGCGCCCTGCTAGCTGTCTCGCTAGTTGATTTCCATGAAAATGGAAGTGTTTGAAGTCTGTAATTCTGAGGGTGAAACAAAACCAAACTCCACAAGCCTCAGGCTGTTCTTCCCTGCACTCCCTCTCCAGGCCAGGCCTGCCCGCAGCAGTCTGTCCTCAGCACCCCTGTCCGTCCTCCCTTCCACCCCACAGCTCCCAGCTTCCGGAAACCCATCAAAGCTGCCAGCACCTTTTCCATCCTCAGGTGCCTCTGGGCTGAGCTGTGTGAGAGTTGGAGCAGGGGTCACCAGCCCAGAAACTGCACACTGTAAGATCCACTCACCCAAGCACTTGAACCAAAACACAGGAGAGCGTGTGCATGGGCCGGAGGTGCAGGTGGGGGTGGGGTTCATCTTTGTCAGAATATGGGGATCACCTCCTTTCCTCCCCAGCTTCTGCACCCCCGCTGCCCACCCAGCCCTCACTGTCCACCTCTGTTGCACGAGGCAGCAAGGGTTGGGCCTGCCACAGGCCGTCCTTGGCATGAGGACCTAGGAACCCCAAGAACAGCTGGGCTGTTTGTGTGGCTCACACTGTGGCCTTCGTCCTGTCTGGCAGATGCCCGGTGTGCCCCTCGTTTGTGTGCAGATGTTTTGTGCTTTACTTTGTGTTGCTGTCAAGGAGTTTCTAAGGACAAAAAAGATAACTAATAAACGTTCTTTTTGAAAAAACAGCACGCTTGGCGGAGTGGCCTGTTGTGAGCATGGTGTTCAGCACCTGCCTTTTGGCAGCTGGACACAGTCCCAGCAGTTGGGGGGTGATGGTGTGTGGTCCTCTGGTTGAAGTGGGGCTCCCGGCAGCTGGGTGGGCCCTATGGGTGGGTCACCATGTCAGCCCTCCAGTGTACCTTCTGAAGTGGGCTGAAAGCTGGGGTGGGGCTTCCTGGCCCAGACTTGTGAACTCCTGATGTGTGTGTGCAGCAGTGTGTGTCTGCACATGTGTTTTTTTTGGGGGGGGGGTGTCCGTCGGGCCATCACATTCTCAGCTGGGTCCACAGCATTGACTCATTCAATGAACTCTGTGCCAAACACAATGCAGGCCTGGGACTCTGCTCCAAACATTCAGGATCCATGTGCGCTGGGCAGTTTGGCTGTGGTGGGGGATGGGAGTGGGGATTAGAACGTGTGTCTCACGGTCCAGCTCTGACTCTCACTTGGGAGCTGTGACCCTGGCACATCACTTCTTTCCTTGAGCCTCTGTCTCCCCAGCTGGGAAAGGGTCCCACATGCTCCACCCTCCCTGCCTTCCTGGGTTTTCTGGGGCTCAGAGGTGACCGTTAAGTTATTGGTGGCAGATGACTCAGTGGTTGTGTTTCACAACCAAAGGCTAAACACACCTAAGAGAGTCAAGGAAAGTTGACGACAAAGGTGACTGGAACCTGAGCTGGCTCTGCCCACGCTGCGCCAGGTTCTGCAGCTCCCCAGGACTCCAGGTGAGCCCAGGTGTGCCGCTCTCCTCAGAGCTGTGGGCGCCATGCTTGGAGAGGAAGGCATGTGACCCTTGACCCCAACATGTCTGAGTGGAGGTGCCTGTGGCCTATCCAACTCACAGTGACCGCCCCAGGGAGCCTGCTGGCCAAGACCCCGGGGCTCTCCTCAGCCATTTATTTCTTTGTCCCTTTACAGTGATATTTAAAACTCCCGGAACCCAGAGGCTGGGCGCTCTGATGTCAGCCGTCGGGCAGACTGGCTGTGAATTCTGAGTGAATCGGAGATGACTAAGAAATTCTCTCCTTTCTTCTTCACCCATAATGTGAAAAGACACCCTACAAGTTCATCTTTCGGTTTAAATTTGGCCAATGTCTTTAGTCTCCGGATGTCTCAAATTATGAATCCCAGCGCCCGCCGCCCGCCCTTTCATGCAGAGCAGAGGAAGCAGGAAAGAACAAAGTCGCCTTTCAGATGTGAGGTGACCTTCAGCCTTGCTGGGTGGAAGTTAGGGTCTCCCTGGAGAAGATACCGTCCCATTTAAATCTCTCCGGGACTTTTCAACAAGCCTGGCCTAGGAGTCTGGGCTTGGAGCGCCCTGCCCTTCCCCCCCACCCCCATACACCACCCCTGACCCCACAGCCCAGCCACGGCAGCTGCTACCACGGCAGGGCCACGCTGGGCTGGGGTGTCTCCACGGGGGGGGGGGCAGGATGAGGCTGGGCTGCACCCCACGACGGGTTGTCTTCGCAGACTGGACCGAGCAGACACTCCCCACGGCTCCCTGGCGGCCTCCCTTTGGTGGCTTCTGCACGTGCTCAGGGTCCTCCAGTGGAGCGGGCTCATCACCAGAGCCCTGTCTCGCCCTGGCCTGTGGGGTCATGGTGGAGTGAGCTTGGCACCCTCAAGGAAGGAGGCTTGTTTTGGGAGCAGGTTGGAGTGTTGCTGGCCGGGAATGCTGGTCTCGGGCCAGGAAGAAGGCCGACGTGTCTCCGGGGAGCCAGCAGTGTCCACACACATCTGTGCACAGCTGGTTCAAGCAGCCATGTTGTTGCAGCTAGGAGGAGTTAGTAGCCCACTTTCGAGGTAGCAACACTGAGGCACACACAGCCTTCTGGCCCCACACAGCTGGCTCTGCAGCCCCGGGGTGGGGGAACTCTCTGCAGGGCCCCGCACAAAGGAGCCTTAGCCAGGAGCCCAGAACAGATGCTGGATCAGGTCGGTGCCCTGGCTTCCCGCCAAGACAGTTGCGGGCCGACTCACGGCCTTGTTGCCAAGCAACGATTCTGGCTGTGCTTGCTGGGCCTCAGCTTGGGGTGGCGTGGCCAGACCTGCCTTAACATGAGTCCACCACATTCCAGGGGTGCGGGTCATGGTGCCTGGAAAGCTCCGGGGTGCGGGCTGGGTTTGTGCCCCTACCAGGGTTGTCGGAAGAGAGCGCTGAGGCAGCAGGGAGTTCTCCTGGAAGAGGAGAGTGTCCCAACTGGGCCTAGGAACAGGTGCTCTGGGTGCACCCACGGGACATGGGTGCTCTGGAGGCTAGGCCCGTGTCGTTTGTCCTGTGGCCCTGTGCCCAGCACACCTGGAGCAGAGTGGCCATCAGTGCTGCGAGTCAGCTCATCAAAACGGGGATAATCTGTCCTGCTGCCTGGGAAGAGCTGCTGAGAGCAGGGGCAGTGCTGGCGTGTCCGCAGGCATCGCTCCACGGGCAAACCCGTCCTCTGCAGAGGCCCTGTGTGCCCAGGGCTTTGGGCTTCGGGCTTCCGGCTTCGGACTTCCGGCTTCTTCAGGCTTTGGGCTTCTTCCGGC
>PVHY01032249.1:0-12006 GCA_004024945.1 Uropsilus gracilis
CTATGGGCCCCAGGCGGGACTCGAACCGCGATCCCTAGCCCCGGCCGCTTCATAGGCTGAAGCTTACAGGCATGAGCCACCGTGCCCGGCCTCCATTTCTGCTTCTCCTGCCATTCCAGGTGGTTGAGGGTCCCGCCTCCCCCCCCAGCTTTGATTCCAGCTCTCTCCCTCTTCACATTGCTGTTGGGACCCCTGGCTCTACAAGGTTGGTGGCCCAAATGTCACTCAGTCACCGGGCATTTCTCTCCCTAGACCCTCCTTTCTGAGACTGTCCGCCGTTTTGGCCGCCTGGATTGTGTGGTCAACAACGCTGGCTACCGTGAGTTTCAGGCCTGAGGGCTGTTTTTCCCATGCCCTGGCTTCTCCTCCTGTCCTCCCATGACTCAGTTTCCTTGCTGTGCTCCTGACACCCCTACCCCTTCTCGGTCAACTCAGGTGGGACTATAAAAACCCTGGAGTCCTCCAGACCTAGGCCTAAGTCCTGTTCCATGCCTGCTGTGTGCCCACCCCACCTCGTGCCTCAGTTTCCACAGTTCCTCAGTTCCCATCCCCACCATCATTATAGGCTTGTTGTGCATAGGGAATAAACTCAGTTGCTCAGCTTCATTATGTCAGCGGCCACCAGAGCTCTGTTCAGCGGCCACCGTCGGAGCTGTCCCGACAGCAAGCTGGCTACAGGATTTGGTGTCCTTGCACGGGCGAGGCATCGCCCTCAGTGTAATGACTGCTTTGGGTCCGCATGCCTCGTGTGGCGGCTCGGAGAGCTGAGTTCATTGGGCTGCGATCACACAACCAGCAGTGGTAGAGGAGCCCCCCTTGTAGGCTGAGTGACACCGAGCTAGCGCCCACCCCCTGGGGCTGCAACTTTTGTCTTAAAGTGCAAAGATTTAAAAAGATGCTCATCCTTTCCTGCGGTCTCTGTCCATCCAACAGGTATTTATGGCACACGCACCATGTCCCACCTACTGTTGAGGGGTTGGGGGGCATACTGCCATGTCCCACCCACAGTTGGGGGGCTGGGGGCACACCGCCATGTTCCACCCACAGTCTGGGGGCTGGGGATTTAATGGTGCATACAACAGGTAAAACGCTCCCATCCTCATGAGGTTTACATTAGAGCAAGGACATAGACGAGGAACATATCCAGCTAATTCTTGCTGTTCCCGCCCCCTTATTTAATGAGTGCACGCCGCATATTTGCAGATGTGCACGAGATATGCACATCTTCAGTTGCAGGTGGGCCTGTCAAGCACACCTCCCCACCCCAACCCCAGGTTGGAATCCTGAGACTAGACTGTATATATGAAATGAGTGTGTCCCACGGTGGTATATGCTGTGAAGGAAAATAAAGCTGAGGATTGTTGGAATATTATGCATCCGTCAAGGAGGACAAACTTATTGTCATTCGCAGCAACATGGATGGAGCTAGAAGGACTCATATTGGCAGAAATAAGCCAGAAAGAAAAAGAGAAATATGGGATGGTCTCACTTATCTGAAGGATAGAGGGAAAAACAAACAAACGTATAAGAAATTAGAAACAACCAACAGAACCGAACCATAGAGCGAGAGGAGGAGGAGAGGAAGAAAATGGGGGAGGCGGAGGGCACAAAAGATTGATGGTTAATGGGTGATAAGGAAATGGGAGAACCCGAGGTACACAAAGATATATATATATATATATATATATATATATATATAAATTTTAAAAATTAAAATGCAAGAATAAAAGAACAATAACCTCATATATGTGCATCCATAATTATTTGGCTTAATTCTATCCATGTCTGAAAATAAGTCATTTGAAAATTTAAAAAAAATAAAGAGGAAAAAAAAACAACACCCTGACAATTGTCCAGCAGATGGCGAAGGAAACAAGGCCAGGGGCTCTGGAAAGGAGGAATCAGTGTTTTCTAGGCATCCCCTCCCCCACCCCACCCCCAGCCAATTTCACCCTCAAGCCTTAGAAAGCAGGGCTCTCTTTTCACCTCCTGCCCTGCTGCTACTCCCCTGCTCCCCCTCCCCTTTCCTTCCACTGCTTGAACAAACCTTCTGGTACTGAGGGCTCTTCTGTAAATACTGATGTGTAAACAGTGTGTAAATATTGACAGGAAATGTAGGCGCAGGAGAGCAAAGTGTCATCCTTATCCTAGGGGCACAGAGGGGCAGGAAGTTGGCTTGCCCGGGGCCACACAGCCAGCAAACACTGGCTGAACTGACAGGATCCTGCCCAGGTCTCTATTAGCCGAGCAGCCTCCCTCTTCCCAGGGTCCTTGAGCTCCTTGTCCAAAGCCTCCCACCCCAGGGCCCCGTTGTCCTCCCCATGTGCATATCCAGTCAACCCTCGCTCCTTCCTCTTTGTCTCCACTCGGCCCTTAGACCCACCAGCCCAGAGACTGGAGGAGACCTCAGCCCAGGACTTCCGGCAACTGCTGGAGCTGAACCTGCTGGGGATGTACACCTTGACCAAGGTGAGCACTGGACCCTCGTTGGCCTCTCCGCAAGATGCTTTTGGTCTGGGAACAAGATGTCTTTTGCTCCAATTCCATTGGATTCTCAAAGGTAGAAAAGAAGGCGCAAGTCCCTCCACCCTGTCCAAATTACCAGGGTGGCTTCATAACTCTTGTCCTATTTCCAGAAGCTTCCAAATGGTCTGGTGGCCATGGGGGGGGCGGGTGTTAGGAGCAAGGTGGAGGAGTTGAGACAGGTGAGTTATGACAGCTTTGCCACACTGTGAATAGCTGTTAGGATCAAGGAGAAGGCCGCGCCCTCTGAGGTTTCTGGGGGAACCTTGCAGGGACCCCACTGACCCACTGCAGTAACTCACTGCCAAGACCCTGTGAGGCTGAGTGGGGCCTGGGGGGGCGGTGACCCCTGCTCCTGACAGGACTTCCACCCCAGGTCAGACCTCTCCAGGTCCTTCTGGACTGGAAAGAAGGGAAACTAGGGAGTTCAGGACCTGAGGTGGGGTTTGCTCAGGGGTGTGGTTCCCACCTCAGGGCCTTTGCACTGGGGAACCACTGTCCATGTGCTGGGGATGTGGAAATGACTGGTTTATTTATTTACTTATTGATTGGTTGACCAGGTCTCGCTATTATAGTTGGTGGAACCGCAGGCTCACGTTGCCCGGGGTACCACGGACTCAAGCAATCCCCAGCCTCAGCTTCCCAGGTAGCTGGGATTACAGGCGTGCGCCACCACACCCAGCTATTTTTTCTGACTAGGTGTTGCTACGTTGCCCCCCAGCGGGACTCAAACCCCGATCCCCGGTTCCAGCTGCGGCTTCCTAGACTGCTGTTTACAGACACGCGCCATCGTGCCCGGCCATGACTGGCTTATTTTCATTGGTGCACTTTTTCATTCATTTATGAACACTTTTTTCCCTTTCAATTATTATTATTATAATAATAATTATTATTATTACTATTATTATTATTTTAAAGACTAGGTCTTGCTATGTTGCCCATGGTTGTCTCGAACCTGCAGACTCAAGTGATCCCTAGCCTCAGCCTCCCAGGAAGCTGGGATGACAGGCGTGCGCCACCACGCCCGGCTAAGTCGGTGCGATCTTGTCCAGATAGATGAGGTGCAACTGTGCATTCTTTCGCCCAGGAGGGTCCGGACCTTCTCTGAGAGGTGGTGACATTTGCAACAAACCCCAGGTGTGTGGGCAGCAGCTGCCAGCAGAACAGACTGTGAAAGGGCCTCAGGGAGATTGTTGGGCCTGGAGGAAGCAAAGTGAGGCGCGCAGGGCGCCAGAAGCGGGGAGGGAGGTAAGGTCAGAGAGAGGGCAAAGGAGCCTAGGTCGCCAGGAGCCCTGTGAACTGAGGAGAGGTTTCCAACTTGACCGGAAGACTAAGCAGAGGCGCTGGCGCGACCCTAACGGGGAGCCGCGCCCTCCGGTGGCCGCGCGGGGTACAGACGGCAGTGGGGTCCAGGGCGGCGGGCTGTGCCGGTGGTCACCCGGTGGGGACCTGGCCACGATCCTGTGGGTGCGATGAGAAGTGGTCCCACCCTAGATCCATTTGGATCCAGAATTGCCAGGATTTCCTTATAGACCAGATGTGGGAGCCCACTCCAGAAAGAAAAGAGAGGGAGACTGGGGTTCTTTCTCCCTCATCCCTATGGCCAGCAACAGCGGTGAAGGCAGTGGCCCACAGGGGCAGCTGGGGGGAGGATCAGATGGTAGGTGGCTGTGTTGAGGGGGAGATGTCACCAGGCGTCCCTGTGTGGCTGGCAGGTGGGTACTGGTGTTCAGGGGGTGGGGCAGTGGAGAGAGAGAACAAAAGCCCCAGGGTGGAGCTGGGTCACCCACCCGTACAGTGGACACACAAGGTGCTCTCTTGCTGTTCCTGCTGATATCTAGGTGAAATGCCTGCAGGCAATCAGATAATCCCTGACTCAACCGGTCAACCCTGGTGCCTTGGCTTTCTAAGACTGACCCAATACCTGCAGATGATAAGCCACATAAACCGCGGCCCTATGAGGGCTGGAGTGTGTGTGCATGTGTGTGTATGTGAGATCTGCCCCCCCCCCACCATTACTTGTCGAAATAGAGATTTCTCATGCACAATCAGATTTCTGTTTGCTCTTACAAAGCTGGCAAGGTGGATCGCAGGGCAGGGCAAGTTTGCTGAAGTTTGCAACTCCCCAGTGTACCCATCCTCACCAGGCCACAGGCCTCTGTTACCTGGGAGTGACTGACACAGAAGCCTTGTGTGGGAGCAAGAGGCTACAGCTAGTAGAGTCAGTGCCCTCCTGCCTGAAACCTTCCACCTGCAACAGGGGGTACGTTTCTCAGTCTCTGCACCTCGGTTTTCCCATCCATGAAATAGGATTAACGATGGTACCTAACTGACAGGGTTGTTCTGCGGACCGAGAGAGATGAAATACCCTTAGCACATGTCAGGTGCAAGGCCGGGCACGGTGGCTCGTGCCTGTAAGCTTCAGCCTAGGAAGCGGCCGAGGCTAGGGATCGCGGTTCGAGTCCCGCCTGGGGCCCGTAGCGAGACCTAGTTCCAAAAAAATAGTTGGGTGTGGTGGCGCGTGCCTGTCATCCCAGCTACCTGGGAAGCTGAGGCTGGGGATGGCTTGAGTCTGTGGTACCCCGGGCAACGAGAGCCTGCGGTTCCACGGGCAAAAATAGCGAGACCTGGTCTCAAAAAAACAAAAAAAAAAGAACATGTCAGGCGCAGACTTTACCCTCTGCTGACTGCTGTTAGTATTGTAAAGCATGAACTTGGCCCTGGGTGATTCCTGCAGCCAGTCTACCTCACTCAGTTCGGAGATTTCTTGAGATACATGCTGAGCAAATAGAACCTGGGGAAGTAGGAGGGAGAAGGGAACGACTGATCTGAGTGGGAGAGAAGAATGTGGAGAAATAGGGCACAGGGTGTTTTCTCTCACCAAGGAAAGAGTGTGCAAAGGTCCTGAGGCAGAAACCACTGAGAGCGAACCTCCATCTCCAGCAACGACGAGCTTCTCGTTCTGCTCATTCTATTCCACTGCCTCTTCCACCCCCACTGGGTCATCTCATCAGTAAGAACTTAGTCAGGTGGAACATAAGTGCTACTGATGGAGCGGAATGTTTATTTTTATTTTGACATCATTTAAGAGTCACAAAATATTACCAGAACAGTACTATATATTCTTGAATACCCAGACGCTCCCCATGAATATTTTGCCACACACCCTATTGATTGATTGATTGATTGATTGATTGATTGAGACTAGGTCTCACTATGTTGCCTGGGGTAGTCCCGATCCTGTGAACTTAAGCGATCCCCAGCCTCAGCCTCCCAGGTAGCTGGGATTATAGATGTCCGCCACCATGCCCAGCTACTTTTTTGAGACCAGGTCTCACTGTGTTGCCTGGGGTAGTCTTGAACCTGAGGACTCAAGCGATCCCAGGCCTCTTGCCTCCCAGAGCTTGGATTACAGGCACATGCCACCACACCCGGCTTATTTTTCTCTCTTTATTGGAGAGTCAGTTATGAGCAGGCTCCATTGGCCCTCAGCACTCAGAACAAGGATATTCTCTCAGACAGTTGCAGTGAGAAGAACACAAATCTGTGGCTTTAGTTATTTTCTTACCTTCTCACTCAGAGATTAGGAGTCTTACCATGAGCACAGGGCCACGGCCATGCTGGTGCTGGCTGGCCTTCCCTTGCCAGTGACCCCTGAGGACCGCAGGGCGTGTGGAAGGCGATCCAACTCTGCGCTGCTCCGAGGAGGAGCTTCCAGGGTGTAAGGCTGCTGCTGAAGGAGCTCACGGCGCAGGTTGCCAGGGGCCCAAGTGGGGTCCCTGCCTGTGGGGGGTTCTGAGAGTCAGCAGGAAACCTGAGTCACAGTTTATTCTCTAGCAGAGCAGCAAGGGAGAGCCAGGCATTGTTCTCGTTGCCCAGGGTACCACAGACTCCAGCAATCCCCAGCCTCAGCTTCCCAGTTAGCTGGGATGACAGGCGTGCACCACCACGCCCAGCTATTTTTTGGAACTAGGTCTCGCTACGGGCCCCAGGCGGGACTCGAACCGCGATCCCTAGCCCCGGCCGCTTCACAGGCTGAAGCTTCCAGGCACGAGCCACCGTGCCCGGCGCCAGGCATTGTTGTAACTTAAAAGTAAATGTGATTTTACAGACAGGGTAAGTGCTCATCTCGCCAGCATCTGGATTGAACAATTACTCATGCATCACCCACATTTTGCTATGTCAACCATCCACACACACAGCCTATACATTATAAAGCACACATATATTTTTTGAGACTCAGTCTTGCTATATTGCCTGGGGTACCCCGGACTCAAGCGATCCCCAGCCTCAGCCTCCCAGGTAGTTGGGATTACAGGTGTCCACCACCACGCCCAGCTATTTTCTGAGACTAGGTCTCACTGTGTTGCCCCAGGCAGGTTTCAAACCCACAGACTCAAGCGATTCCCAGTCTCAGCCTCCTGTCCTAGGCTTGGGATTAAAGCTGCGTGCCACCGTGGCTGGCTCTATAAAGCATATTCTGACCCTAGCACAGTTCATTTCCAAGTTGCAGTAGTGAGCACCTCCTAAAAATTACGACTTTAAAATGACCTGTCACTAGATCACCTAATAAGACTAGCAGTAATTTCTCAATACCATCTAATAGCTAAGTCCTATTGAAACTCACCCCATAGTTCCCAAATGTTTTATTACAATTGGTTTATTCACATCAGGCTCCACACAGGGCCCACCATTGCATCTGGTTTTCTCAAGGACAAAGACTTCTGTCTGACTGTTCATGCCTCTGGGCCAGCACCTGGAAGAGCGACTGTTGCAAAGAAATGCATCAACATGGCCGGGCACGGTGGCTCATGCTTGTAAGCTTCAGCCTATGAAGTGGCTGGGGCTAGGGATCGCGGTTCAAGTCCCGCCTGGGGCCCGTAGCGAGACCTAGTTCCAAAAAAATAGCTGGGCTTGGTGGTGTGTGCCCGTCATCCCAGCTACCTGGAAGCTGAGGCTGGGGATTGCTTGAGTCTTTGGTACCCCAGGCAATAAGAGCTGGCGGTTCCACGGGCAAAAATAGCAAGACGTAGTCTCAAAAAAAAAAAAAATGCATCAGCATCATTCTCATCACCATTGCCAGCATCAGCATCGCTGATTTCACCGTCGTCACCACCGTTCCCATCATTGTCATATTACCAGCATCATCATCACTTTCATCATCATTATCTTCAGCGTTATCACTACGACCTTTACGATCATCATTACATCATCATGATCACCATCATCCCCACTAACACCATCATTACTTTCATCACCATCATTCTCATCACCAACACCGTCATCATTATCTTTCTTGCCATCACTTGCACCACCACTGCCAAACTCCCTTGGGATCTCTGTGAATGTTAATATTCTGGGGTGCCATCCCAGACTGCCTCAGTCAAGATTTCTGGATCTTTGATCTCCCTGGTAGATTTTTTTTTTTTGAAGACTATATCTCGCAGGTGGGCATGGTGGTGTGCATCTGTAATCCCAGCTGCCTGGGAGGCTGAGGCTAGGAATCCCAGGAGTCCGCAGGTTCGAGACTACCCCGGGCAACATAGCGAGACCTAGTTTCAGAAAAATAGCTGGGTGTACAGGACCTCAGGGTTTCGGGGACTCCGGGTCCAGGGATCTCAGGCTGGGGAAGCTGACCTCTGCCTCCATGCAGGCGGGGGGTAGGCGCTGAGCACCTCTGGCTGGGCTCTGGCTGGGGAAGGGGGATCAGGAGGCTCTGCTGCCTTCCAGGCCCAACCTTAGTCCCAGTTGGGTGGGGAGGAGAGAGTTGAGGTCCCCCGGTTAATGCCCGAGTCCGGGAGCAGCCCCCAGCACATCTCTGCCACAGCTTAGACTGCTGGAGGGGGTGTGGATAGGGCACGACCCACGCCACGCAGGGTCTTGGGGTGTAGGAGTCTTGGGCTGGGGGACCTGGCTTCCTCCCTTAGTTGGGGGGGAGTGGAGGCTGAGCAGAACTCTGGGGGGGTCCAGAGCTGGAAGAGGGGATTTGTAGGCTCCACCTCCTAGGCCCAGCCCTGATCCAAGCCAGGCTGGGAGTGGAGGCTGAGAGCCCCTCGGAAGGCCTGGCCCTCCGGGGAACCCCAGTAGGGGATAGGGTAAATGCTGCTCCACCAGGCTCTCAGGACCTCGGGGTCTAGGGATCTCAGGGCTGGAGACCCCAATCTCTCCACCTTTCCAAAAAATAGGTGGGTGTGGTGGCGCGTGCCTGCAAACCCAGCTACTTGTGAGGCTGAGAGAGAGAGAGAGAGAGAGAGAGAGAGATTAGGTCTTGCTATGTTGCCAAGAGTTGTCTTGAACCTGAGGACTCAAGTGATCCTTAGCTTCAGCCTCCCAGGTAGTGGGATTACAGGTGTGTGCCACCACGCCCAGCTTCCCTGGTAGATTCTGACAGGATCCAATGTTTGTGATTCCCTGGGTTAGAGGGAAGAGCCGGAGAATTAGGGATATATTGTTTATACAGTGAACTGAATGAAATCTTAAGGGGGGTAGGGAGCCCCAGGAGCTGTTTGAGCACAGGTGTGACCATTATCCTACAGAGCTAGGCTGGTTCTTAGAGATGTCTCCGTTCATTCATCCATTTATTCAGCACCTAGCACTCCTACGCGGGGGACACTGTGGGTGCTGGGGTGCACCACGTGCTCTTTGCCCTCATGGAGTTTATATTAGGTCACCAGGTGCCACTAAACAAACAGGCGAGATTTATGGGTGAATGTTTTGTGCAAAGGACATAGGTTTGCTTCTGAGAGAATGTGTGAGAGGGAGAGACTGGCTTGTTTTGGGGGTCAGGTGAGGTTCCCCCCCCAGGGGAGGCTTTATGAAGAACAGGATGTGAAAGATGAGCAGGATGAACTAGGGGAGGGGTGCAGGAGGGGACTCTTCAGATGCAGAGTCTGAGATCTGAGGGTGGGAGGGCAGAGGGTGCCAGGTCAGTTACAGTCCAGTGGGTCTTTGCTGTGGCTACATTGGGTGGGGGGTGGATCCTAGTTGAGGCAGCAGTCTGCGCAGGCAGCTTGGTACCAAGGGGGGCTCTGGGGAGTGGAGGGGAGCAGCGTAGGAAGGAGTGGGGTACAGATCACACGGGACCTCAGGGTCACGCTGAGGTGCCTGGTGTTAGAACAATAAGACCACAGGAGGTATCTGAGCAAGGAAGTGAGGCGGCTCTGCTAACAGTAGCAGATCTTTAATATCCACAGACCATCTGGGCTTTGGTCAGAGGAGCAAAGCAGAGGGCAGAGTGTCGGGGCAAGAATGGGGGGTTGGGAGATGGATGCCTCTGTGCCAGGAAAGAGAGGCAGCTGTCAGGGATTCCCTTCATCTGTACCGAGTTCCTGCTCAGACCTTACTTTCCATTCTAGTGGTCACCCCGCAGCCAGCCGTTTCCACCAGGCAGACAGGGCCTTTGCATATGCTCTTCCGCCTGGCCTGACACCATCTTTCTCCATGGTATCCCCACAGTTGACTTCCTGACTTCAAATACTGCACCCAGCCCACTACCACTCTCTCTCCTCCTCCTCTTGCTCTATATCTGTTTAGTAACCCTCAGTCACCTCGAGCATGTGCCACTGTTGGGGTTCAGATGATGGGGTTCAGTGTGTGGCGTTTTGGAGTCCCTCTGAGAAAGAATTCAGATACAGTCCCATTATTACCTCAGGGCAAGTACATTGAGGAGGGGGAAGGGGGAGAGAGAAGGGGAGAGAGATGCCACGTAGATTCAGGTGGGCAGGAGAGCCACCTTTTGCCAGGGCGTGGAGGGGTGTTCTTTCACAGTGTTCTCAGATGAAATTATTGTTTTTTTTTTTTTTCGAGACTAGGTCTCACTATTTTTGCCCGTGGAACGGCAGGGTCTCGTTGCCCGGGGTACCACAGACTCAAGCAATCCCCAGCCTCAGCCTCCCAGGTAGCTGGGATGACAGGCGTGCGCCACCATGCCCAGCTATTTTTTGGAACTAGGTCTCACTATGGGCCCCAGGTGGGACTCGAACCGCGATCCCTAGCCCCGGCTGCTTCCTAGGCTGAAGCTTACAGGCACGAGCCACCGTGCCCGGCCTTGGCTGACCATCTTTTCTGACCCCACCTCAGATTCCTGGAAACTTCCACAGCCAGGTTTAGTCTAAGAGTCATGCTCTACTCTACCCCTCCCCCCCACCTCTGGCACCTGTCCCTGGGAGACAGTCTGTCCTAAGCTTTTCTACTCTAAGCTTGCCTCATTGTCCTACACTCACACGTCTGCTTACTGCCGCCTCTCATGTAGAAAACGGACATGGAGTCTGAAATTGGCCAGTGTCCTCGGCACTTCCCATAATACCCAGCGCATAGTAGGTGCTCAGTTTTTATGTTTGTTGAATGCATGTGTGCGCTGGAGAGAATCCTGTGCTTTCCAGAGGCCCTCGGGAGGCACAGTGACCTGGGCTTGGTGATATGCCTGTGAGGGACTGAGGGAGACAGAGGCTCTGAAGACCCCCCTCCCAGATTTCAGGGCTTGAGAATCTGGGTGGGGGTGGGCCCCACAGCCCTCCTGATGAGGCAGGGAACCAGGCATGTTTTAGGGGGGCACAATGGGATGAGCTTTGCACTGAGATGTGGAGCTGCTCAGAGGAGCTCCAGCAAGGCGCTGTGAAGACTGAGGAGAAGGGGTGGCCAGATAACAATGTGGACGCTCCTGCAGTGGAGATCACTGAGTGAGAAGCAGATGCGGGAACCCCCGTACTTCAGGGAAGGGGGTCAGGTCAGAGTGGCTGCAGGAGAGCCAGGTCCGAGGTCACGGCCTGGAGGGGAGTGAGATGCAGGCCAGCTAAAGCGTGCTGGTGGCCAGTCCTTGGGAGGTGCTAGGTGACCTTGGGGGGAAGCAGGGAAGGACTCTGGCCAAGGAATGCGGGAGCAGGGTTGGAAAGGGCCACGGGGAGTGTGGGACAAATATTTATTGAGTGCCAGCCCTGTGCCCAGGGTGGTGAATGGACTGGGCCTCAGCCCTCCTAGACCTGGCGACTAGAGGGTGATGGTAGGGAGGAGAGGATTAAGAAGAGAAATCTGAGGGGTAAGGCCAGGGTGGGGGCTGGGTGACCCCTGGGGCTGCAGGAGGGGGGATTTCTAGGATCTCTCCTGTGGCACAGGAGTGAAGTGGGGTCCCCAGGAGGAGGCTGATGAGGATTCCCTCTACACAGAAGTACATCACCCACCCCCATGTTATCTGAAAGATCTTAACACACAGAGTTGCCACAAGGTCTTATTTGGAAGCCGGGCACAGTGGCGCATGCCTGTAAGCTTCAGCCTATGAAGAAGCGGCTGGGACTAGGGATCATGGTTTGAGTCCCGCTCGGGGCAACACAGCAAGACCTAGTCCTCCAAAAATAGCTGGGCGTGGTGGCATGTGCCTGTAATCCCAGCTACCTGGGAAGCTGAGGGTGGGGATCGCTTGAGTCTGTGGTACCCCGGGCAACAGGAGCCTGCGGTTCCACGGGCAAAAATAGCGAGACCTAGTCTCAA
>PVHY01032250.1:0-12010 GCA_004024945.1 Uropsilus gracilis
ACAATAATGGACTAATGTAATATAAATATACATATATATGCAAAACACACACACACACATTTACCAAATATCAGAAGAGACCAACGGGCCAAACAACCAACAACTGAACATCAACTTAACCAACCAACAAATTGCAGAAAAATGGGAGATGGAGTGACTAGAGAGGGGATACAGAGGGGGGAGGAGGGATCAATTAATGCACAAATGTGACAAATCAATAAAATAAATTTTTCCAAAAAAAAATTCTGTGGGTGATTTTCTATGTTTTATGGGTGCTCTAGCTCTGCATTCAAATGTGTGGGGTTACAACTGCCCACGGAGGGTATTTCTGCAGGAAATCAAGCAGGCGTGCAGGAGGTGTGTGCAGTGTGAGTTCGGTGATGGGTATTATCTGGGCCAAGATTCCCAAGCAGACTCCCTAAAGTGCCAGTCTGACCAGCATCCTCCCCTCCCCTTGATCTCCGAGTACAGCCTGGCACAGGTCGGGCACATCGGTGGTGCCCATGATCTATAATCGACTCCAAGGGGTAAGTCTCAGCTGTGCCCTCGTCAGCTGGTGACTTCAGTGTGGTGTAGGGACTCCGTCTATGTGTCCACTCAAATGTCAGCTTCGGGCAGTAGTCAAGCCTAGGACATGGACTGGAACATGCATGGGCTGCCTTACATGGGGGTACGTGGCACTGCCAGCTCCTGTTCTGAGCCCTATATAGTCAGGCCTTTCTTCGCTCATTCTTGGGGGTCTGCAGTCTAGCCTGGCCTTCTGTCACCAAGGCCAGCTCTCTCCAGGCATGCAGTCAATCATTCACTTGGCCCCTATGAGGCAAACACTGTGTCATGAACTTGAGGCTAATAGCACTGCTCCTTCCAGGCCAGTGGAAATATGAAAGGGAGCAGACAACACTCTTGCCATGTGGGAGGTTGTGAGAAGTCCACTAGAGGGATGAGGGATCAGGGAAGTCTTCCTGGAGGAGGTGGTATCTGAGCCATAATCCCCAAGGTAATGTGAAAAGAGGAAGGAGAGAAAAAAGCAGAAAGTACAGCTTAGGGAGGAAAGGGTGGAGTTTAGCTGCAAACCCAAAGCTAGAGTGGTTTGATTGATTCAGAAGGGAGAGAAGGAAGGTAGAGAGAGGGTACTGAGGATCCCATCTGTGCTCATGAGTACAGAATTCTGCTAGTATGAGCAGACTTTGACTAATAGCAAAGGAAAGTGGCATCCTCGAGGTGCATTTTAGTCAAAAAAAAAAAAAAACTTTTTGTACAGAAAAGAGAAACAATTCTCTTGGCCTCCAGAATTACTGTGGCCTTCTGGGCAACTGCAAACAAGTCACAGGTGCTCCTTTCCCTTTTTGCTGGAGAGCTCAGAGTCGAGTGTAAATCTGATCATCCAATGCTGTCAATTTCCTAGGGCTCACTGAGAGAAAACAATGTGAATGTCCTTTCCATAAATATAGACAACTCTGAGTTTAGGAAACAAATGTTCCCTTATGTATATCTTGGGGTGCTTGTTTAACCCAAGCTCCTATGTCCTTATTCCTCTCTTCCTCCCCAAATAAAACTAAATACATACCAATTTGAATACCATCTTCTGAGCTAAACTTTCACTTGAACGTTTTGGTGGACATCCTGTCAGATGGACATGAAATGAAAGCATGATTTCTTCAGTGGGATCATATAATTGACTCAATGCTATGCCATGGATAGCTTTTCATATGAGCATAAATCCACATACCTACACAGTCTCCCACAATACGGATCACCACCATTGACTCAGCCAAATCCTTTTTCCTGTGCATTTAGGTTATTTCTCATTTAGGCAACAACAAAGCCAGGGAATGCCTGCTAAAATCATAATTCCTGTGGCTATGATATTCCCCCTATGAAAAAATTCTTAGAAATAGTCTTTTCCTTTTGCTTCTGACAAAATTCTGCATATTTTGTGGTAAATACTTTGGGGAACAAAGGGGAAAAATATTTAGGAAAACAGAATACATGACGGCATATTGATCCCTATCACAAAATAGTGGAATATTATTCAGCCATCAGAGGAATGAACAGTTGAGATGTGGATGGACCTTGAGAACTCGATGCTCCAGGGACAGATGTTGGGGACCAAAGACCACATCTGCATAAGTCCACCTACAGGAAATGCCTAGGGCAGACCTGCCAATAGAAACAGAAGTAGACCAGGGGCCACCCAGGGTGAGGGTTTAGAAGTGACAGATAAAGATTTCTTGTGAAGATGAGACTGGGGGTCATGGCTACAACCCTCGGCGATTCCATTTGTTTTTGCCTTTTCCTGAACTCCAGATGGGGGGTTGCACAGGACAGTTGTCCCTGCAGCTCCAAGACCCCCTGATTTGAGACCACGCTGAGCAGATGGACATGGCGGGGCATTGTTGGGGTCCAGGTGACAGCAGGTAACATTTGCAGGTTTTTTTATCGGGGGGGACACCCCTTTTAATTTTTGTCACTGAGGATTCTTCCACCTGTTGCCAGCAGCTGCCCAGAGACCAGACTTTCGTGATCAGGGTGAGAATAGAGGCTGATTTACACATAAGGGGAAACTAAGAGTCTAATAGTCCGCAGCCTCACACGTGTCCCAAATAGAACAGAACCCCACTTCTGCTCCTCGGGGAGCTGCAGGGGGGTTACCTCTGGCTTAGTGTCCTTCAGTCTGAGCAGGTCACGTCCTTGTCGTTTGATCCTCCGTCACGCCAATCAGTATAGGGTGAGTTCCACCAACACGAGGTTCAGTTCGGGTCTCTCCAGGTTGCAGGTGGCTCTCAGCACTTTGTCAGGGCCACCTCTCCTCCACAGGCACAGCTCCTGATCCTCGGGGGCCCAAACGCTGGGGGAGCCCCAAAAGACTCAGCTCCTGGGTCCTTCTCCTGAAGCCAAAACCTCTGAGCCTGATGCCAGTCTCTGAGAACCAGCTCTGCACTCAGCTCTCCTTCCCAACAGTCTTCTATGATACCCAGTCCCCGTCCCTGCCTTTTTTAGCCCTTGTCCCTTGCTCCCCCTCCCATCAAGAAACCAGAGCTTCCAATTCACAATCACACTGTCCCCTGGTAGTCCTTGTCCCCTTCCCCACCTGGGCCTTGGAACCACAGCCCCAAGGCCCTAGATCAGTATATTCGCCAAGTCTGCTTGGATATACATCATCAAGGGGAAAGAAGGAAGTTGCCTTATCTGGTTTTAGGTTCTTCATGTTTTAATATTAAATAGTTTACTTATATTTAAATCTCACATCTTTGTGATCTCTGGGGTTCACCCCCCTCCCTGACCATTCCCACCCTGTCATTCCCCCCCCCCCATTTGTGTATGCAATTTGGTTGTTGGCTTGTTTTGACTTTTCTTTGTGGCTTTTTGTTTATCTTTCCCATGTCCCGTCTAGCAGTGAAACCATTTGGTTTCTGTCTTTTTCTGACTTGTTTCTGCTAATATGATGTCTTCTATGGTTTTAGGCTCTTCTTAACCTCTGTGTTTCCCAGACATGGGTAATGGCGATGCCTAAATTCTTTCAACAAGCAGCACTGCCCGGTTTGGGGTCACGGCCTCAGTCTGCACCTGTAAGCCCTGGAGCTTCACCTACTTCACCTCAGTGACCATAATTTGGGGGGAAGCTCAGCAGATGCTCAAGTTCCTCCAGGATCTGTCCACATCCTCCCTTACACGCTCAATCAGCTCTAGGTTACTTAGGAGGCCTCATGCACTGGGGACCCCCGTGGCCATCACCAGATTACTGAGGGCGAAACCGGGCTCTCAGAGCCTGCACCGCACAGATGCCCAGAGACATGTGCCTCGCAGTCCTGGCCGCTCAGATCGCAGGTGCAGAACCCACGGGCACGGAAGGCTGATGGCGAACATCTCCACAAAGTGCCACCCAGAGTCAATTAACCTATAAAATTAAATAGTCAAATTAAAGCTGAACAGACTCTTGGGAGCCTGAAAGGACAAGAGCCCTAGGGGAGGACGGGGGTCTTGAGGGACCTTACCCTGAGGAGAAGCCCGGAGGCTTGGCCCCCACGCAGGAGGGGCAGTCATGACAAAAGACTCCCTTGTAGGTTTGGGGTCACAGAAGACCTCCAGACCCCAGCCAGCCATCCCCAAGCCAGACTCCCCGGGCAGCGGACGCCCCCCAGCGACGAAAGTCAGTATAGCAGGCAGCACCTTCTCAGTGCTCACACCATCATGGGAGGTGGTTCACAGCTTACGCCACCAGGACCATCTCCTGTGCAAACCTACTTCCCTGAAATGTGCTTATAATAAAAGTCAAGCAACTGAAAGTAAGACGATAGGAAGAGTTCTGGGGGTCGGAGCTGCCAGGAAAGGCGGGAAGAGGAGATAGTGCGGTCACGGCTGGTGTCTGCCCCCGAGGTATGGGGGGGGGTGCTCCCGGATCTCCATGGACCACAGGTATGGCCGATAGTCCCACCACAGCTTCCACTGGCCTCAGCCTCAAGGGCCTGGTCAATAAATGGGCCGCAGGGACTCAGCTCTGTCCTCCAAGGCCGGGGACGCAAGCAGTATGGTAGGCAGAGCACCCCAGGGCACCAGCAATCGCCCCCCTCTGGTCACCCAGGGGCACCATGGAGCCAAAGCGTCAGGCCCCCATTCGGGACTTGAGCAGGTGACACCTTTCTCTGCGCCTCAGTTTCCTTGCCTAGAAAACAGGGCTGATGGCCACGATCTCCATTGTGTTGCTTTCATTGACCAAGCGAGCACTGGGCAGGATAAAGGGCTGGTGACCACAGAATCCCTAAGGCCACATATCAAAATACAGATTCCTAAGTGTGCTTTCAAGAACTGGGCTTGGGTATTTGAATGAAGTGTTTGAGTGAAGCCCTCGGCACTTCCGGTGAGTGGGCAGCTTTGCTTTACAAGCCAGTGTGACTCGCCTCTCTTTGAGTGTCAGCAGAGGACCCCCAGGTCAAGGGAGAGCCTGGGCAGCTCTGAGCAGCAACCAGGGTGTCGGCTGCTGTCCCAGCCTGAGCCTTAGGCTTCTCACCGGGAAAACAGGAATTCCGTGTGGCTTCCAGGTTTATGGAAGAAGAACGAGAAGGATTCAGCACATAATGAGTCCTCGGTAGACAGCGGCTGTTATCATTTTTGTATTAGTTTATTATTTTTATTGCCAATGGAGATGATTAGCAGCCACCCAGATAACTTGAAAACTAGAAGGCATCATTTTCTATGTTCTTTGCCTAAACTTGTCCTCAGAATCTTTCCTATCCCCACTGCGAAGATAATTCATGTTCATTATGAGACTCAGGTCGTCTGGTATTGAATTCAGAGCATGGAGCATGGTTTTCCAGACATTTCTCTGCCGTGAGGATAGACACAGCCGCTGCTGGACCCTGCTCACATGGTGGGATCACACACTGCAGGTGGGGCTGGACTGCTGTTTACTCCACCCGTGGACATCCTTCAGGACTGACCTGTTGACCCAAGGGCTGAGAAGTTGTCCATTCCACAAATGCACCATCATGTATATAATGAGGCCCCTGCTATCGGGCGTTTGGGTCGTTCCTGGTTTTCTGCTGCTACAAACAAACCTGTAGTGCCCGGCTCCCAGCATTTAGCCTTGAACCTTGGGTAAGCGTACCTGGGCAGCCAACAATCACCTGGTGCATCTCTCCCTTTTAAACCTCACCACAACCATGCAGGCGACTTGGCCCATGCAGAGCCATGGGGTTCAGTCCAGAGAGGCCATTCTTGATTGCCTGTGGGTGCAGTGAGGGTCTGTTTCGGCCTGCACCTCCAGCCGCCGGGACATTAGCCGCCACCGCACCCATCTCGTGACCGGCTTTCGTCCCCCTACATGGTGGGGGTGGGGCGTGGCCAGGGGTTGTACCGGAGCTTGCCCAGGATGGCTGGAGCCACCTGAGGCCTGCCAAGAAGCAGGGTACAGTGTGCAGAGGGAGGGGGGGGTTCGCCACCGTCCCCTCTCACTTTGCCTCCACTCCAAGGAGCCCACACCAGCAATAAGTACATCCAGACAAACTTCAACCACAGAAACAGAAGAGACAAGGAACAGCAAGAAAGACCCTAAAAAGACATGCCTCTAAGGCAGGACTCAAAAACAGCAAGGCAAGATCACGGAGCACTGAGCTGTGAGAACAAACATGAAAGAACTACACCTACTACTCACTGGGGAGCTGTGACCAAAAACCCGGCACAGAGACGCTGTCAATAAGGTCCATTTGCCTGCAGAATGGCAGTGGCCCAACAGCAAAGCTCCTAAAAAGGAGACTAGGAGACCTACCATCATCCAATGGCTGTCCCCATCGAGGAGCTGCTCTACCAAAACATAAGGCTGGGAGTCAGGTCCCCAAAGCCAAAGACCTGAAACATAATGGGATGGAGCAGCAAAATGAGGCAGAAAACAACAGAAAGAACAGCCACCAAGAAACATGGATACAAGCCAAAGGCGCTCAGATTAGCCTATGAAGGCAAAAAAGACTAAAGGGCTAAACATGGACAAACAGCAAAAAGAAAGGAGGCAAAGAGACCAAAGAGGGGGTAATCCTCTGGGGATCAACAATTATGCAATCATGTATTGTACAAAATCCAAAAATAAAAAATTATAATGAAAAAATAAATAAATAAACCTCACCACAGCTCTACTCCAGACACCTAGAAGAGCATTTGCATGTTTCTGCTTCCTCCTTCAAACCCCCTTTCTGCTATGAGACCTATCCCAGTCAACCAGAGAAGATGGAAGCACCTGAAGCCTCCCCACCAAGGCCATCCTAGGCCAGCCAGCCCAGCCCACCTGCCACTGACTGGCACCTGTACAGAGACACATTCGGCCAGGACGAGTCCATCCCGCCCAGCTCCACAGAACAGCACAGGTGACATGAAGAGTCTTTAAAAAACACAAGCAGTTCTTATATTAAGCGTGTACAGCATTGGTATGATTTGTTACACAGTAATAGCTGATACAAAGCCAGCTTTGACCTACCCTCCCTATTCTAGCCCTTACTGTCTTGATTGAGGGTCAGGTCCTGCAACTGGTTCATAGGTAGCAGACATGGTCCTGACAGATCTGAAGGGTCAAGACAAATGAAGACAGGAACAGAGGAACAGACGGCCCAGCGAAAAGAATCTCAGAATGACTACCAATCATAGATCGGAACCTGGGGCTCAGAGAGGCCTTGCAATGCAGCATGATCACACAGCACTTGAGTGGCAGGCCAACCTCAGGCCTCCTGACCCTAAGTCCAGAGTTCCTGGGGCCACCCAAACCTACAGGCGACCTTGAGAGCCAATAAAAATGATATGTCTAACCCCCAGGCTGGCTACCTCAGACAGCACCCAGGGCGAGCACTCCCAAATTAGTGAGTCAAGTAGGAGTCAGTTTCTGTCTGAGGGTATTAACTACAAATTTATATTTGAGGCCCTGCGTGCCTTTTTTATGCATGCTTAAATACCAAAACATAATCACCAATGTCAATACATAATGTTTATTTCTTTCAGAACCGACATTTTAATTTTCTTGAGCAGGCAGGAAAAATGATATGCATAAAAATAATGACAAATATTAAAAGTCTCCCAAATAAGGGGCTGGGATCACCCGCATAATCCTAAATTTAAATGCATTCATGATCACAGCCATATTAAAGGTCTGATAAGCCAAATTAGGTTCCATGTAAGCATAATTAATCTTCTCTTTCAATGAAGATATTACAGGGGCGTTAATTTGAATCCCAAAGGCCTTTGGGAAATTGAATTATATAGATAAAGCAAATATTTGACCTTTTGCAGATAATTACTGCTTTAAAAAAATTCACCATGCAAATGAACAGCAAGTAAACCTCGGCGGCTGCCCGGTCCTACTGACATAAAATTCCCTATAAATATTCAAGGATGGGGAGGCAGGTGCTGCTCCCATCCGTCTCCTGGGTTTTCACTTCAAATTTGGAAGCATAAAACTCCAGCCGAGGGGACCAAGTATTTATTAGCAAATAATTGAGTGCAATTGGTCAGCGCTAATGATGTCAAATTTGCAAGTTGTCTGCGATCGTTCATTGAGCATTCGTTTCCGGGTGACTGAGCTGTGGGGTATTCCAGAGGCACATCATCAGGTCCCCAGACAAGAAGGGGGTGAGAAGAGGGAACCTGATTGGTGCTAGGGCCTCCCTGGTGTGAAAAGAAGGACAGGAACTACAGCCACTCCCTTGTCCCGCAGTTCAAGGACTAAATGGCCCTGACGCCGTGGGTGGGAAAAAGAAGAACGAATGGAAGAGATTGAGACCGTCCAAGACAGAGTCATAAAGCAGGATTCAGTGAGCATATGCTGAGCTGTTTACTAGAGGTTCCAAGCTCCCTTAAATACCCTGGGAAAGAAAGCCGGTCATGGTGGCGCATGCCTGTAAGCGGCAGCATAGGAAGCTGCGGCCAGGGCCAGGGATTGCAGTTCAAGTCCCACCGGGGGCAACATAGTGAGACCTAGTCCCTCCCCCCCCAAAAAAAAATAGCTGGGCATGGTAGCGCATGCCTGTAATCCCAGCTACCTGGGAGCTAGGGCTGGGGATTGCTTGAGTCTGTGGTACCCCGGGCAACGTGAGCCTGTGGTTCCAAGGGCAAAAATAACAAGACCCAGACTCAAAAAAAAAAAAAAGGAAGGAAGGGAAAGGAAGATTACAATACGGGAGTAGGGAAGGTAAAACCAGGACCCCATGGTATGTAGCGCATGGGGGGATTCATTATCTAGCAGAAAAACACCTGTGGGAGTAAATTATCTTTCAGGGAAATGTGTTTCTGTGGGTCAATCATAGGAGGTTAGCAGCTGCCATCACAGATAAGAAAACTTGCCAGAAGCCAGGCAATTACAGGTAGTATGCACCTGTAATCCAAGCACTGGAAGGCAAGAGGCCTAGGATCGCTTGAATTCATGGGTTTGAGACTACCCGGGGCAACATAGCTAGACCTGGTCTCGAAAAATATATTAGTTAATTTTTAAAAATTTTAAAAGGAAAGAAAACTTGCCAGGAACCATCTTAGTGTGCCAGAGCTGGGCGAGAATAGACAAAGGTGTTCCTTTATCTAAGGCATAGCTCATCCATTTGGCGCCCCACACCGACCCATCCCTAAGCTCAGTTTCTTCAACAGTCAACGAGGTCATGCCCACCAGCATATGAAAGTGGGTGGAGACCTCTGAGAGTCGATGCCGCAGACACTTCAGAGCTGGGCAGACCTAGGTCCACATCCTGGCGGCCCACGAGCCATGGGGTGGCCCTCGGTTTCCCACTCTGCAGACCACAAGGTCCTGGGGTCCTTGTGACGAAAACGGGGGTTCTACGGCGCTTTGCAGAGCGTGAGCGCTCGCGGGGGGGTAACTCCACCTCGGGGTGCTCAGCCGCTGCCCGTCTCCCCGAGAGCTGCTCTGTTTTCAGCATTTAAACATTCCTGTTGACCAGAGGTTTCAAGACTTGAGGATCACATTGTCTCCCCTACAGATATAATCACATCACTGGGTTCTGCACTGAATAGTTCCATAATCGAGTGTATAAATGGTATTTTATTGAGTTTAAAATTTTAGAACCAACCTATAGAGAAATCATGAAAGACCATTACAATAAAGAGAGAATGTAAATGTTATGAACCTTGACAATGCAAGAATAATTATTTAACAAGAATTGAGGGGCGGGCAGAGGACAGAGAATCAAGTATAAGTACACTGATTTCTTTGTTTTTCATACCAGAGATCAATACTTAGTCCAAAAAGAATAAATCAAGAAGTAGAGCATTAAAGAAGTGTAGCATTAAAAGTTACGAAGGCAATCAGCAGGAGTACTCAGAATAAGACTAACTACAAAATTCAGCAAGAGAAAGGAGAGGTAGAAGGCAGCAGAGTGTGTTCAATTCCTTATCTTTCTTAGCAGAAAGGAAACAGATAATCATCTAAAGGCGCTAAGTCAATTGAAAGAATACTTAGAACTTTGAATGCTGATCAATGGCTGTTTCAGATACCTTCTTTCCCTGAGGATGACCCACTGGCGTGGCCAAGGTGGGTTGTTCTGGTCCTATTTTCAAGGAGAGGAGTCACGTGACCCAGTCTGACCAATCAGAACCTTCCTGGACACTTTTTGGCCAACACTGTTGAGGAAGATATTGACTTGTGTGGCCATGGCTGCCATGTTGGGAAAAAGGGAACCCAATTTTCCAGGTTCCTGTTTTTGCTGCTGGGTATATATCTGTGTCCAGGCAAAAGCAAATCAGCGGTAACGTTATTATTGAGTCCCTGGATATGCCTGAAGCTTATGCCACCTTTCAGATTTCAATGATCTTACCCAGTGAATTTCCCTTTTGTTTTAGAAAGGTGCAGCCACTGGCCCCTGTGTTGTGCTGCTGGGCAGTGCTGACCCAGAGACTCCATCAGAAAGAAGTAGGGGTCAAGGTAAAGGAGTTTGAACACAGTCCACCTGACCACCCTGAGGCTCTCAGGATCCAACCACTTGGTTGTTCAGATGCCAGAATGTCACCACCCCCCCCCGTCCCATGAGTTCATGGTCATGATAGGTGGGTGCAGGGTAAGTGAGCTAGTTAGAATTTGTCCTTCATTGGTCTATCTAAGCAGCACCTGTGGTGTTGCATCTCCCCCATGATTGTAGAGCCCAATGGGTGTGCACATGTGTAAGCCTACATGCCTGGACCTGGGGGAGAGGGGACAGTGGGGTGTGGAGAGTATGAGCACTAGATGAGAGAAAATACAGAGAGGAAGAGAAAATACCAGAGAGGGAAAGAGGCTAAAAAAAGAGCATGAAGATTCCTGGGGGCCTTGCCTGCCTTCTAGCATTCCTGGCCCTGGTTCTGTCCCATCCCGCCTGGCATGTCTGTGTGACTGCTGGAACCAGTAAAGAACCTATACAGACTGGCCTGCCTGCCTACAATGGGCTACATTGGCTTCTACACTTGGCTTTCATTACAACTGGCATGAGGATGGGATGGCTCAAACAGTTCAACAGAGACAAGTGGCCAAGACAACAGGAGAGTTCAACACCAACAGGGGGTCTAGAACTGGACACTGGATGGCTAGGTGAAAATGTAAGGCCTCCTCTGGGACACAATCCTCAGCCTCCCTAAACCCAGCATCTTCATCACCCACAGATAACCCTGATGACCCTGCAGGTAGCTGAGTTGGTGCAACAGTGGGTGAGAAGACACTTTGTATGTCAGACCAGCTTCTCTCTCTGGGAGGAGTTTTGTCCCTGGGTTGGCCAATTACATTGGTCCTGCTCTCTCCCCACAGTACCCCTGATTCTACCCAACTACCCCACAAATTTATAGTTGCCAGGTGGTGCAGATGAGAGATATGAATCAGTCCAATAATTTGGAGAGGGAGGGATTTATCCCAGAGATCATAGCTGATGCATCCATCGTCATCACTTTGTCCTCCATCCTCATCCTCCTCGTCCTACAAGCTACCTTGCTTTCTGGCCAGTTCTTCTTTGAGTTCTGCTGTGTGCTTATAACCCTCACCCTCATCCTCATCTGGGGGCAACAGGGAGCTGATTCAGGTGACCTGCGCCTCTGGAGACAGTCAGAAAACCACTGTGGAAGCAGCGAATGACTCACTCCAGGACCACACCCCTTACAAAGGATGGGGTGGCAGGTTCCTTTTGTAAGTTTTTATGAATTTTTGTCTTACTCTAAAAGGATACCATTTCTTGTCATTTTTTATTGTAAGTAATATAAATACTGTTATTCATTACAGAAATAGATAGAATGATAAAGAAGGCAATAAAAGTCACACACCATCGAGATTTAGACCCTGATAATACGTTGTGACCTTCCCTGCACTGTTTTACTATCGCTTCTGAAACACTACCATATATCGCACCTTGCTTTTCCCGTCAACATTCCACAGCCAGCCTAGCCCCATTTCATTAAGCTTTCTCTGAAAAGCATTTTTTTAACCCAGATTATACTCCAGGGTACCAAAATCCTCTTAATCAAGGTCCAATTACTGAATATTTTAGGAACTTGTAGTTTTTCACTCAACTTA
>PVHY01032251.1:0-12017 GCA_004024945.1 Uropsilus gracilis
AAAGAAAAAAGAAATGCATAAATGCATTCAAGCAGAAAGTAATAACCTACCTAACATTAAGTACAAATATGTTTTATTTTTTTATCATCAAGAGTATAGGTGTTTCCAAGTTTTTTATAAGGGTTCTATTATGTTTTTAAGATCTCAGGTTCCATTTCATAGTACCTGCACTATAGGCTGTTTGCTCTTATGCTAAACACTTCATGATCATTCAATGCAAGTAACTGACTAAGTACCAGATTCTTGATCAAATCTGAAAGAATGAAGATGGAGTTAGGGTAAGTGGCCTCCTTTCGTGTTTAATCCTTTAAAATTATTTCTCAGTTTCACATACCTACATTTCTTTCACACGCAAAACATCAGTGTGCTCTCATACATAATTGTTGGGAAGATAAAGTGGAACAAACATTTGGCAAATCTCTTGGCCATATCTATCAAATTGGGAAATCCGCAATTCTACTCCGGTTGTACACTTGACACAAAAGAGTATCTACATGGCATAAGAATGAATAGTACACACAGATATAATAAATATGAAAAGACACTATTCAGAGGAGGTGTTTTGTTTATTCCTTGAATGTGCACCACATAATGAACTATATATATATATATATATATATATATATATATATATATATATATATATATATATAAAGAGATCATTGCATTGTTATTTGTAAAAAAAAAATGAATCTAACATAATTATGGGCAAAAGAATTCAGGCAGAACGCTTACAGTGTGATCCCGTTCTTATAAAGTTCATATTCTATTTTGAGACATGTACATAATTAATCCAGCGCTGAGTGTTACAAAATCCACAAGAGGTATTGCCATACCCTGGATTACTGGCAATAACAAATCCATTTATTGGTGTGAAATCTGGTTCTATGAGCATATCCTTTGCAGATTGAGTTAATATTTAGGATTGTATAGTATTCTACATATATGCTGGCGACATTGAGATTCATAAAAGAACATATGCATTTGAACATTCAGATAACCAAAAGGTAGTCCTCACATATGTTTGGTCTTCACCCATAGTTCTTGCCTCACAACTCTCCTAATAGTTACTAAGTGTTGAAGGTGTTAAAAGTGTCTCTTGTTATGTTAATGAAGATAACTAGGAAAATACCTGAGGAAGGGGGTGGAGCTGGTTGCCAAAGATACCAACTAGAATAGAACAGGGAATTTTCAGTTCCAATTTCAGATTTTTTTGAAAGTGGGTGGGGCTAGAGGTCTTTAGCAGGTAGAAATTGATGCTATCTCCTATAAATATTATCAGAATTGAGTTGAATTCTCAGTCTCCCTGCTGGAGTCTGACAAGAGCTTGTCAGATTGCTTTGAGGAAACTCTCAGTACCCACAGCACCTATTATCAACTGGGTCCAGGAATGCAATTACTCGGTGCTATAGGGCAAAAGTTATTTTATTAAAAAATTATATTTCTGAATAAAATTATGATGAAGAAAAAGAGGTAGGATAAGAGATTAAACCTGTACTTAAAATTTAATAGTTAATAGCATCATTGCTACTATGTGTAAAACAGAAAACAAAATCTACTTGTCAATTTCCCCAACAAGTGCAGTTTTGTATGGATGTTTGAATTTCAAACAATCTTGAGACAAAATACCACAAAAGCCATCAGTATAATTGACTTAGAGAAAGATTTTCCTCTTTCATGAAACTATACCATCTCAATCCAGACTCAGTAACTATGTACTATTGAAATCAGAATGAAAGGAGTACATAAAATAATGCCTTATTTTCAGAAATTATAATAATAATTCTCAGTATTTTCATTCCATGTTCAATACTAAGTAGCGATTGATAACAGGTCTATAATTACAGGGTTTCCAAAAAAAAAAAAGGTTATTGTATTTTTGTATTTTTAGCTCCCCAAGGATTGTTACTGTGTTACTGTCAAAACTGCGTAAACATTTAGTTTCTCCATGTATAGCTCATTCTGTAGACAACTGAAAAAGTTTTAAAAAGTAAAAATCCTTATGGAGAATTTACTTCTTGGGAATCCTAGTTTTCACATTCACATGCATCACTGAGGGATTTCTATACTCAGAAAAAGGACATAAAACAATTACAGATATTAATTCCTAAACAAGGTCATTACATTATATTTATATTTATGTTGAGTTCTTATTCTTAAAAAATTATCTTAATGCAGATGTTCCTGATATGACTGAGTAGCAGAAATGGAAAAGCTCTAATACGAAATCACTAAGATGGGATAATTACCTTTTCTTTAGTTTTTTGGTCAAAATAGTCTTACTTTGAAATATAAATATTATAACCATTGTTCTGTAGTTTTAGTCTTGAAAAATATTCAATCTTTTGTCAAATATGATAGGTCATATAAAAGAAGTTGTTAGTATTATGAGGTATTATGTCACTAATTAGAATGATATATAAATATAAAGGTACGTACTCTATATTAAAAAAGTCAAATAGCAATAATTTCTAATATATAATGAAAATGTGTAAAATACATGTGTTCATAGGTACATTTGTATTTATTTGAAAGTGCAAAGATAAAAACATGGAATACTACACTGTTAACATCTATGAAAGAAACAAATATGAATTTATTTTGACTATTTGTATGTTTTTCAAAATGTAAAGATGACATCAGATTTAATGATGGAAATGCAATTTTTGTGTAGATGAAATATAAATATTCATGAAGGCAGTTATGCCTTCATTTGGGAAAGAATAAAGTCCATAATTATTTATTTTTGACATGAAGATTATTTTTGAAATAGAGAAAAATAAGGTGTGAAAAATAAGGTGTGGTACAGGATTTATCTTTGAAACATATCACAAAGGAGAGAAAGCCCTAAAAGAAAAAAGAAATGCTATACATTTTACAGATATGCCTCCACTAAGGGAGGGTGCCATTTTCCTTGCCCCCACTTACAAGCAGCCAGTGCGTTCTTCAAGTTCCAATATGCTGTGCAGGAGAGTGTCTTTAGATCTACTGGAAATGAGGAGCACATTTGAGTGGACTACGTAGCACAGAAGGCAGGCAGGCAGGCCTGCTCTCTTGCTTCTGAGGCCTGACTTGTGCCCTGGTACGATGCAAAGAGACACAAGAGTGAGAAACACGTAGTCCCACTTGAAGAGACACATGGATGAGCTCAACAAGGACACCTATTATTTTCTTGATTGATGCTTTGACTTTGCTCCTTTTGTTCCAGATTTGTGTGGCTTCCAATGCCCTTTTCCTAGGGTTCCCCACCAGAAAGTGGCAAATTTGGGGGTCTCAGTGGCCCCATTTTAGCCAATCCTGTTTGGCAGAACATGTGCCCCTGAGGGCAAAGGGGGTGTATCTTTTTGGAAAAATTCTTAGGAATAGTCCTTCTCTCCTTATTGTTGAGGACACATAAATCAGAGTGACTCCATCTTAGTTAGGGCTCTCTTTTGAGGACTGTGCCGCTCTCTGTTGGTAGTGGAAGAGTGTCACTAAGGCCTATCATCACACATCCTGTTTTTGCACCCGTTGCAGCAATAACTGATTAATCGTACACTCAGACCCTGTCTTCCTCATTTCCCCGGTTGTTCTGGGGATATGCTTCACCCCCTGCCTGCTTGCTGGCTTCACAAGAGGTGGTGGTGGTTTTGCCCTATAAAATGTTGTCACAGAGACTGCCCGGGGTCTCTCTTGCCATCTGGGCTTGGGACCCTGGTGAACCAGTTTCTTGGCAATAAACCTGCTGCTTTGAAATTGAATTGTAGTCCTTGTGTCTTGCTGAGCAGCCCACACATCATAACGCTGATGTCTATGTACTCTATTAAAGATCGATCACAGAGTCAGACTTGTAAACACAGGTAACAGGATCCCTTTGGAGCAGACAATCTCGGGGGTCCTGGTACCCCTCAATCATATCTATTGAAAATAGTCAGACAACCATTGTATTAATTCATTGCTGTTTATTTTCATTAAATGCACTATAATACTATTTGAATTATCATTTCATTTCCATTGCATTCCTATGTTACGGGTTGAGGTGTAACCCTCTAAGATTTACATGTAAAATCCCTAATACCCCACACATCAAAATGTGACTGTCTTCAAAAATAGGGTCATTAAAGTTCTGATGAAGTAAAACAAATTCATTAGGAAGGGTCTAATCAAATCCAATCAAATCGGAGGAAATTTGGACACACAAAAAGAGACACCAGAACAGCAAAGCACAGAAAAAACAAAACAAAACAAAACAAAACTATGCAAGGGCAGAGAAAAAAAAGGCAGCCATCCGCAAGTGAAGGAAGGAAACCTCAGAGAAAATCAAATCTCCCAACACCTTGCACTTGAACGTCTAGTTGTTGGAATTGTGAGAAATTAAATTTTGGTTAAATCTCATAGTGTGTAGCATTTTATCACAACAAAACTATCAAACTCAGACGGACACTACCTTAAAAGAAAATACAATTGAGATTATATTTTACATTCATCTAATCTTCATAATTTAATCTTAAGTATAAAATATAATATAATATAAGCTAATCATTTTATAATTAAGATTAAAACATCATAAAAAGAATTTGTTTATCGGATTCAGTTTCTCTTGTGGCTGAGATGAGTTGTCATATAATATTCTGGTATTTTCTGAAGGATTATGATGCATGTAGCTAAGTTATACTTCCCGACCTCTATTGCAAGTATATAACTAACTTCTAGCCAATAAATTGCAAATAAAGTGCTGTATAAGATTCCCAAGAAGATAGTTTTAAAGGAACTGACTTAACCATGAATGTGATTCATGTACTTCCTCTTTCGTGTAGCATGAACAAGATTGTGATAGCTGAGTTCATAGTGTTAACGGGGATAAAAGTCTCGATAGTAGTTAAAAGAGTTTATTAGATAATCAAAATGAGAATTCAAATCTGGGAAGCAATCCAACAGATTTTACTGTCAGAACTAGTTCAACAATCACAAATTTGCAGTTAATTTATAGAGGTAGGAACAGCAAGTCATGGGCATTAAAAACATATTTTTGACAGGAGGGTTTTAGTTCTACATAATTTGACCTAAAGATATGCTGATGACATCTATGGCTAGCTAGCTTAACCAGATTAGCAGCATTTCATAGTTTTCAGGTTCTAAACGGTAGGAATTGCAATGATACGTCCTTGTCAAAGGTCACTTTGGTGTTTTTTCTCCTTCTCTAGAGAGGTCATCCCCAGAATATCCTATAGGAGGTCAGAGCAAATACTGGATCACAAATCTGTTCAAGAATAGACACAAATAAAATAGAGCAAATAAAACAGAAAGAAAAAGGAACCTGTGTTCCTAATGACTGTTGAATTGCATCAGAGTTGATAAAATTAGTCCACAAGATGTATCCAAAGAGGAAAATATTCTGTGCTGTAGAGGTTAATTTATGCAGACTAAGACTCACATGTGATTAAACGATGTAAAGTTATTTTCTCTATCAAACATTATTCTATCTATATTAAAACATCATTCTTATCTGATGCTGCTTTATCAAAATAAACTTTATAGGAGCTAGAAAAAAAAGCACTATTTTCGACACACCCAATGAGCAAAAGATGATCATTTGGGGTTTTTGTTTTTAAGTGGGTATCATTCTACTCAGAATATCTTAAAACAAAATGCCAAATCCATTGCAAAAGAGAGACATTGAATAAAAAAGACATAGAAGCACATATGTACACATCCATACTCTTCTGAAAAGTACAGATAATCCCTCCCTGTCAGGAATATCTTTTGGTATAGCTGAAATGCTCTGAACTTCAACAAAGCAATTTAATAAAAATGTATCATTTGATTAACTCAGCTCTGCCACATTTTTTATTTACAGTATGATTTTTTAAACTATAATCATTTCCCTTATGCAGTGTAAAACATAAACCCCTAAGTTCACCTCTGTAATTGTTTTTGTTTTTGAATGTCATTTCCTTACCATGAAACCTTTATTTTTACTCTTAAGTTTATCAGGCAAGAACAATTATCAAGCTAGACAACTTGAGACAGCTTGAAGTAACACTATTATACACGCTTTCCTGAAGGCTAAAAAGACTAAAAACAGACTGGGAAGTAAAAATGGGATTTACATTTTGACACCAGGTTATCTGCACCAGCAATATTTCTGGTGAGTGCTGAATGCTACTAAATATAATGTATTTAAAGAACTGCCAACACATATTCTACAAAGTTCATTATTATTTTACTTGAGTCAAAAGTCCAAACTCTTCATTACTAACATAGTAAGCGATGTAATTTGCGTGTAAGTTGTTATCTGTTCACATTCAATTAAGGCAATAAAGATGAGTTTTATTTGGAAGTTTATTGGCTATACAAACAGTTCCTAAAATTAGAACTTTGATGAGACACATGGCTTGAAGGTAGCACAAAAATATTGAAGTAATGCCTCCAAATCTGAACACTTTATACAACATGACACTGTTCTAAATGTACACATCCATTCTATTTGTAGGTATTGTAATCAGGTAAAATAGTTCTAAAGTTTAAAACAGTGTGGTCCTAGAAACTTCATTTTGGAATATTTTTAACAAAACCTCTTATCTCCTATACTAATCTATGTTCTCCTGAAGACCTCCACAGTTGCCAAGATAGTTACGGAGTAGCTGTCAGGTTTGATAGGGATGGTGCTGGTGTCTCGCGGATCCCTCCTGAGATTAGTGACACAGTTGATCCTGTTATCTGTCTGCCTCTCCACTCTCTCAGGCATTCCACATGTTTTGTGTTGATATGACTTTGTAACTGATTTGAACAGCACCATAGAAGAGATCTCATCTTCCTACAATGACCAAGCAAAGAAAGTCGGCTGCCTAGCCTGGTAGACAATCTCATAGCAACTGACAAAAATTATTTTTACAGCATCCATGAACACAAAGGCAAACACTGACAAATTTCTGCAGTGTTTAGCATGGACCACCTGTATCCATCCATGTACTCACCCCTTGCGCCATTTTTTATTTTACCCTATTAAATGGCTGCTTAGAATAGAATAAGAAAAAGGTCCGATTGCAAAAGAAAAGGCATATCAGAACTGTGAACTCTGGACAATATGATATTTATAAACCAATCTCATCATTGAGCAGGAACTAAATAGCAATGTTGGCCGTGCACGGTGGCTCGTGCTTGTAAGCTTCAGCCTATGAAGCAGCCAGGGCTAGGGATCACGGTTCGAGTCCGGCCTGGGGCCCATAGTGAGACAGACCTAGTTCCAAAAAAAATAGCTGGCCGTGGTGGCGCGCGCCTGTCATCCCAGCTACCTGGGGAGCTGAGGCTGGGGATTGCTTGAGTCTGTGGTACCCCGGGCAACGAGAGCCTGTGGTTCCACAGGCAAAAATAGCAAGACATAGTCTCAAAAAATAAATGAATGAATGAATGAATGAATGAATAGATAAATAGATAGATAGATAAATAAATAGCAATGTTAAGAGATAGCAGTTCCTATTTTATTAGGATACATGACAGACACATGACAGTGGAGGGTAAATGAGTTTAGTCAAGAGTTTCTCTCTACTAGTCTGTGTAATCAGCACCAGTAGTACTGTGTCTTCCTCATGATTGTTTGGCCAAGTGTGTGCACGCATGTGTGACTGTGCACAATTTTTATAAATTTCCTTTATAGAAGTCAAGACCTTTTCAGCTATACCAAAAGATATTTCTGACAGGAAAGGATTGTCTACGCTTTTCAGAAGAGTATGTGTACATATGTGTTTCCATATCACGTATGTACAGAGGGTGTGCACATATCACATAGGGGATAAAGGTGTGCAAGAGCATGGTATATGAGCAGGAGAATATGCCAGAGAGAGAGTGAAAGGTCAGAGAAAAAGTGTGAAGATTCCTGGGGGCCTGGGGGTTCACCTGCCTCCCTGCACCCCTCCTATTCTGTCTGGTCCTTCCTGCTGAAACCAACAAAGAATCTACAGAAACTGGTTAGCCTGAAGCATGATGTCCCCTCTACAATCCATGATGAGGATTTGTTCAATACGTGCAGAAACCTCAAATGTGCATGCTGTCAAGGAATCTGGCCAATTGTGTATAAAAAGATGAGAATATTTTTAAGTGTAAAAAAGTATGGTCAAATTAGCGTGCATAGAGAAAGAAGAGAAACTGAATTAGGTTTGTGAGTGACACAGTTAAAAATTATGTTGGTGCCATAGTACCCTGGTGGGCAGAGTCAGAGAGAAAGACCCCGCTGGTGAAAATGAGAAGAAGGAAGAGAGTTAGGAGATAAAAGGATGGAGCAAGGAAAGGAAACGGAGAGGAGAAAAAAAGATGAGAATGGCAGACTGAGAGAACAGACCCACATGGCTTGGCCAGGGGAAACCCCCTGAAAGTCTGAGCCTGTGGTGGCAAGGAGTTATGGTGGCCGGCAGAAGAGTAGCAGGTGTGGAAATGTGGTACCGCAGCAAGGTGGCATCGTGAGCTGGTACCTGGAGATGGCCAGGGATGTGGAAAGCTGATTTGTGCATCAGCATCTGTGGAAAAATGTTTAAGAGTCTTGAAGAAACGGAGCAGCTCGGAACACTGAAGAAGAAGCAAACAGAAGATGCTGGAGAAAGACTAACATCACATGGTGTCTGCAGGTCAGGAGGGTCAAAGGGACACCATCTTGGACATGTGTTTGGGACTTTCAGACTAAATGGTATGTGAGGTGAAATAACCTGTCACTTGTGACTTTAAGGACTCCTCGTTTTCCCTGTTGAATTTTCTTATAAATAAAACCCTGTGGTTGAACTGCATTTTTGACTGGTAAGTGCTAACCTGGGTGAAATAGATCTGGTAAAAAAAAAAAAATCTGGGAGGCAGAAGCCACATTTTAAAACATCACCTTTTTCCCTCTGGCTTGTTAGTTGGTGATTTTTGCTCTCTTCGCACCCGATTTCAAAACAAGGATAACTGTTTCCCAGTAAAAGCCCCCAAGTTACCTATTCCCCAAGGAGGTAAATGTCCTGTTAAATAAGGTCATCCCAATAGGCCCTCAGAGGTCCAAAATCTTGTCACAAGTCTTAGGCCTACACCCCCCACACACACCTCACCCACATCCCCACCTTCTGACAGGGAACTCTAGGGAGGAGGTAAAGGGAAGCAGGCAAGTCTGAGAAGAAAAGAGCAACATGAAGCACAAATCAAAAGCACAGTCACCCTGTAGCCTTCACTTGTTTTTCCCTCACAAGTCTCCCCCAGGTGTCTCTACATGCTTGGCCACATGTCTCCTCCTAGTCCCCCAAGTCTCTGGTGCAAGTCCAAAGGCGAGGCGTAAGCAAGCCTCTCCCCCCTGAGTGTGTCTCCAGAGCCTGCCTGCCTTCCATGCTACATGGCTCCACCAGGCAGTTCCATGGAACCAGCTCTGACCTCTTTAAGTGACTGGAGTTAGTGACTTATGCATATACGTCTCAGTTTCTCAGGTGGAAAATAAGTTGGACTCTTATTAGCAGTGTTGAAAAGGGCTCTAAGGACCCCTATGGCATCTGTCAAGACTCATAAAGTCAGCCTTGGAGGAAAAGCCACGAGTTGCCCATTAAAAGAATCCCAGAACAAAACACTTTCACCTCAGAACTGAACCTGGGACTCGATAACTGAAAACACATTTAAACGCTACCTTATTAAAATACTTTTTTCCCCCCTGAGATTTCAGTCATTCCCACACTGAATTCTAGATAAGCTCAAGATATCTGGGATAGCCAGACACTAGAAGTCAGTTTACAAAACTTTAAACTTCTATTTACTTTCACAATAGATGACTAGACTAGACAAACTCTTCCCTGAGAAAGGAAGTCGATTGTGTTTTCCTTTCAAGGGACAAGGAGCCTTTTAATGTAAGCCATTGTAATGTGTATTTCTGCACTATGTTAGTGTGTTTCTGCTTGTTCCTTCTAGAAGGCTATAAATGAAGGTGACTACCATTTTCAGTGTTAAAGAAAGGTCACATTGTTACTTTTACTTCCATTAAATGCCAAAAAATACTTTTTCCCACTGTAGAGCCTATGATTTAGAAACTAAAAAAGCAAGCGAAGAAAACTGAATAATGAAAGATGTCTCCTTCCTGTGTTTTTTTACCTTTAGTTCACAAAGAAATTGTCATTCGGAAGTTAAATAGTACCTGTCAGCCCAAATGAATTTACTTCCAAATTCTTACTAACAAGAAGTCAATATATTTGTTTTTTTGTGTGTTTTATGTACACATGTTATAATCTTCCACTGACTGAGGTAAAGTCACATTCCTTTGCCTGGAACCTAATTCCATGATTATATGGTCATTGACTTGTTAATCTCCAGAGATTCACTAAAAGAACTATTAGATTCAGCAAATAAAGTGAGCAGTCACTCAAAAAATCAGTAATTTTACTAGCCTTCCTTGTCTAAAGATCAGTATATTTAAACAATACATTGTAAGAAAAGAGTTGCATTCTCAATTATTAGGAAGATGAACAATTTCTAAATAAACTGTGTACGAATTTATTCCTCGATGCAGAAATCCAAGTCTCTATGAACCAACACACTACAGAATGCTACTTACTATGATATTTGCAATTTCAAAATCCATATGACTAGTTGCATGTTCCATCTTCTAGCTGCATGATGCAAAGTCATAGAAATAACTGTATGTGTACATAGGTTGGATTCTAGGACACATTATTAACTATAACAGCAAACTACCTGTAGGGAACCTATAAAATGTGACTCCTATAGAAGTTTCCCAGGCCGTCTCAAAATGTGAGAATTGGCATGAACCCAAGAAGAAGGACGGAACCAGAAAGACCATGAAACAACCACGTTGATTAAAATATTTTAAATTTTAAGCTGTTCTAAACTTGTGTGACAGTTGGTACTTGGACTCTGTGTGATAACTTTAAGTTGCTCTGAGCTTGTGAAAAAACTTAGATAACTTGTAACCCAGTAGCTTCTGTGATCAGCAGGCAGGGTGACACCCCCTTCTCCCCCCGCCCCCCATAACCAGACAGTGTCTAAACAGTTTTCCTAGAAATTGTCTTCCGTTTAAACTTGATGTAATTTTCCTTTCCTTTCCTTTCCTTTCCTTTCCTTTCCTTTCCTTTCCTTTCCTTTCCTGTCCTGTCCTGTCCTGTCCTGTCCTGTCCTGTCCTGTCCTGTCCTGTCCTTTCCTTTCCTTTCTCCTTTCCTTTCCTTTCCTTTATTATAAAATTGTGAGCATGTGTGGAATAGTTGTGATAAGCACATTTGCATGACACGATAGAATGATACAGTTAGACAGGTGGTCACCAGGATAGAAGGGGTTAATACCTCCATTTCAGTGCTCCTTAGGAGAAAGCTGCACAAAAGTGCAAACTCACTTCCTGTAGGTCTAGGCTTGTCTCTGCTCATGGCTCCTTTGAAGCCAGGGTCTTGACTTAGAGACAAGCCCCAAACGTCAAGTTAAGCCTTGTTCTGAACCTCAAAATGACTTCTGCCTGCTGATGTCACCACCGCTGCTGTTACCACTGCTGTTACCGCCACTGCCACCACCCATGCCGCCACCACCGAAGCAGGGACCTGAACCATGGGTCGCTACCACCCACGCCTGCTGTGCCAAGCTGACATGACAGCTTGTCACTGCTTGCTGTCACCACACGCTAGCTTCCCTTTTCATTCTGTATTAAAAGAGGTACACTGGTGGCATGGAAACCTTAGCAATAGTGATTGTTTTACTGGTTGCTATTTTAATGCTAATTGTACTTATGGTTGAACATTTACCGAGCAATAAATGTGAACATTTATCTAGTAATAAATGTTTGTGAAAACGTCATCAAAATCTGTTGCAGTGCAATTGTCGCCAAAGTCACTACTCACAACACTACCAAACACTGACTGATTTTTTAAATACAGAAATGTCATAAAATCTGATTAGGTATGAGACAAAGGCTTTTTAAAACAGATTTTTTTTCCTTTTGAGACTGTCTCGCTATTTTTGCCTGTGGAACCACAGGCTCACCTTGCCCGGGGTACCATGGATTCAAGCCATCCCCACCCTCAGCTTCCCAGGT
>PVHY01032252.1:0-12009 GCA_004024945.1 Uropsilus gracilis
AAAGCCGGGAGTCCGAACCAAGGCCTTCCGGGAACCTTCCCGCCAAAGCAGGGCTCCCCGGGGCGAGACACCATGCCCAGAGGCGCAGCTATCACACTCAGCAGCAGGTGCCCCCCTGGGGGAGCCCCCGTACCCCACCCCAGAACGGGCCACTCCGCCAGTCTCCTGGCCCTGTGAGAGGCACAAGAGTCCGTGGCAAGCAACCAGCTGATGTGCCCGACTCCCCTAGCCTCCCGCAGCCCGCAGCCGACCCACGCACACCCCCAATTCCGCTGGCCCTTGGCCAGCAGCCCCCTTGACGTCCTCTCGGAGACAAAGAGGCAGCGCCCCGCCCACAGCCACCAGCACCGGCTAGGGCTCGCTCACCACGAGCGGCACAGGAGACGGCAGGGTGGGACCACATCTCCCCAGGTTAGAAACACTCGCGTCTCCCCAGAGATGGGGGCTCGGCCCGGGCAGCCAAGGTGCTGGCCTGGCCTCAGGCTGCTCGGCCTCCTCCGCCTTCCTCCCGCTTCCCGCGCCCAGGCAGGGCCGGGTCACGGCGCCCTCTTCAGCCTGCTCTCCACTCACAAGGTGCCGTCTCAGAGGCCCCGACCCCTGCAGCATGGAGGGGCTGCTCGCCCGGGCCCTGAAGAGGACACTTTCCAGCTACAAGAACTCAGCCGGGGGCCACTGGCATCAGACGGCTGCGCCCAGGCTCCACCTCGTGGGAACGCCCGGTGCGCGGGGGACGCTCGATGGCCGCCGCCACGCAGCCAGCTCCACGCGCCGCGCGCCCCGCAGGGCGGAGAGCGGCTCAACCTGCGCATGCTCAGTACCCACGGGTGCGTCACGCCGTCACAGGGACGCCCCTGCCAGCACCCGGACGCCGCCACGCCTGGCCCGGCAGCAGGACGGCCCCGCCAGCACCCGGACGCCTGCGCCCCAACGAAGGTCACGTTCCCGATGGCAGCCGGGCTCTGCGCACCACAGGTGAGACGCTGCGTGGGTCGCGCACAACTGTAAGCTTGTGACTGAAAAAAAGAGCCTCAGCGAACAAGAAACAAGCTTACGTTCAAGTCACGAGGGCCGCGCAGTCGCTGAGGAGCTGAGGCGCAGAGCTGACCAGCCCCACCCACAGCCCGCGGCCGCTGCCCTGAGCCGAACACGCAAAACAGCGCCACCAAGCGGCCAGGCAGAGGCAGCCAGAGACCTCGTCATGCTAACTTCCAGTCGCTCTGTGGCGTTCATCACACACGAGGTAAGCCCTGAAGACGACATGTGACTTGCGCTCGTGAAGAAAAACCATGTCTGGGAACTCCTCGTATGCTTGACGACGAAGTAAAAATTAAATGTCAGCCTGTGGCCGCAGTTTTAGAGCGCAAACCAATCCAGTCACAGCTCACACCAAGCCGTGGCAGAGCAGCCTCAAGACAAACCAGAGACCGTGACGGCATGAGGCAAGCGGTGCTGAGGGAGACGCAGGACATCCAGACACGTCGGCGAGCTGCACCGCGGAGCGGCCCTAGAGACGCGTGAGGAAGAGCATGTCTGGTTCTCCACCACTGAGACTGGAAGTTGGAACGAAAGTCTGTCAAGTGACTGCTACAGGCTGCATATTAGTAACTAAAGATGGCACGTCTTTGAGGCCTTGAGTCCCAGCTCCAGGTTCCTTCTAGGAAAGTCCACCAGAAACCGCTAATCACAAGGCATGATGGTGGTGCATGCCCGTAAGCGGCAGCCTAGGAAGGCGCGGCCGGGGCCAAGGATCGCGGTTCGAGTCCCGCCAGGGGCATGTAGTGAGACCCAGTTCCAAAAAAGTAGCCGGGCGAGGTGGCGCACACCTGTAATCCAGCTACCTGGGGAGCTGAGGCTGGGGATCGCTTGAGTCCATGGCACCCCAGGCAGCGTGAGCCTGCGGCTCCACAGGCAAAAATAGCGAGACCTGGTCTCAAAAAAATAAATAAATAAAAGGAAAGACACTGCTAATCACATTCCCTTGGCCCAAAAAGGCTGGTAATGGGACCAACTGAGGTGGCTGAAGACAAGTGCTGACCACATGTCCCCCACAATATAACGCTACTCCAGAGCAACGTGACCATGACAACGGGGACGGGCTGGGGTCACACCGACAGTGACACTGAGGTCAATCTCGGCCAGCGGGAGCACCCACGCGTCTGACATCAGGGACAGCTCCCGCCCGGGCAGAGACGGGCACTTGAGACGTTTCCCGGGCCCCGCCCACCCGCTCCCCGAAGCCGCTACGGTGTGCATGTCATCCTCAAAACCGCACTGACGTGACCAGACATCGCACCCCAAGAGGCAGGCGCTAACTTGGGGTGCTCGCCCGGGATGGACGTCAGAGCATCCATCGCGCCTAAGCCACCCGCGGCTGCCCAGGTCCCCGGGGCAGAGGGCCGCCTCACAAACTTGGGCCAGCCTCCACGGCCCGGCCGGGTGGGGGACCGCCGCCGCACCCACGGCGTACCCTCAGACGGGGCGCCGCCTCCCTTAAAGGCTGCGACCACACTGCCGCTGGACAGAGGCGGCCGGAGCCCCGGGCCGCCAAGCCCCACTCAGTCCCTGAGCCCAGGCAGCGACGGGTGCCGCACAGGAACCCACGTCTGGGGTTCACTGAAACACCACACGAGCTGGCGGGCGAGCGCCAGGGGAAGGCTGCCCCGGGCGAGCGGCGAGGCCCAGGGTGGGGGTGGGGGGCAGGAGCAGCTGCGTGGGGCCGGGCCAAGCTGCGCTTACCTGCTCCAGGGACGGGCGGGGCGTCAGTGTCCAGCGCTGCCGGCCTGGGGTCTCTCATGGCCACTGCGGGGAAACACACACGGTCACCTTGCAGCGGCGGGAAGGCCCAGGCCCAGCGAGCGCGTGCGGGCCCCCCGGGGTGACTCCTGGCCCCGTCCCAACGGGGTGGCCTGTCCCGGACGCACGCCCACGGCTGGACGCAGGCCTCGCCCTGCCGCACGCCCGGCCGGCCGCGTGCTGGCCAGCCCTGGACGTGCGGAGCTTGCGTCTGTGGCTGGCTCATGGCCGCTCAGGCCCGGGGCGGGCGGCTCCGCACGGCCGCGTCTCAGCCGTGCGACGCTGCTCACTCATCTCAGCCGCTAACAAGTGGACGTGACCTCGGGCTGGAAGCCAGCCTTCCTCGCCGTGGGAGGACCACACACGCCCACGCACGGTCACACTCCCGGCCCTCGGTAGGAACAGCGGCCGTGCCATGCGGGCCCATGGAGCCTCACTGTCTGCCCCCCACCAAGCCCCTGCAGGCCCAGGGCGGAAGCCCCGCAGCCCGGCACAGAAGTCTCGCTGTCCCTCCACCCGCCGAAGGCCTCACCCTACACGTCTCACCCTCACCCTCGCCTCGTCAGAGGGACCCTCGGCTCCCTCCACCCCGAGCCCGGACCGGCCAGGCCGCGGTGCGCACTCGGAGCAGCCCCTCTCTCCCGCTGCCACGTGCGGCCTCAGGGCCAGGGCCAATCCGGCGCCGCCTTCGTCACCGAGTGCGGAGGCAGCCCTCGGCACGCACCCTGGCAGCTCGGGCCGGTCCCGGCCGAGTGGCTGGCAGGTGCGGTGTTCCGCACGGGAAAGGACCGCGCCCTCCGCCTTCCAAACAGCACCGCGAAGTCACACCCTCCACATGGCGAGACCCACAGCTCCGCGAGGACAGGTCACCGCTGGGCCCCCAAGGTCCCCCGGGGCTGCCTCCAGTCCAGCACGCGCAGGCAAGCGCACCCGACTCAGGCCGGCCAGGGCTCCCCGCCCGCGGCCCCGGAGGAGCAGGAGGGCTGCGACCGACACCGGATGGGCCCGCTCCCTCCCGCACGCGCTCGAGGCCCGGCACCAGGTCCGCCGCAGTCAGCCCAGCGGCCGAGCAAGGGCCTCGCGCACGGCCAGAGCCGCCTCCCGGACGGCACTCTGCTGCGCGGGAAGAACGCTCCGGGTGGTGCCGCCAGCGGCTTCCACGGGCCTGGCAACCTGGCAAGCCTGTCACGGAGCTGCGAGGTGGCACGACGGGGCCTGCACGCGGCCTGCCTCGGAACTGTGACCTCAGCTGTCAGGCGGTGAGTCAGCCCGGCCCAGCAGGGGCCGGCTGGGGCCATCAGGGGAGGGACAATCTCAGGCAGGGGCGGAGTCAGGACTGACAGGGTGCGAGCCTGGGCCACCGCCACGCTCTCGGCTCCCGTCCTGGGTAAAGGCTCGGCTTCAACCAGGTGGTGGCCGCCCGTGCCCCGCGCACACCCCGGGGCCTGCCGCGGCTCCAGCCTCAGGGCGCCGCAGCGCGCCACAGGACGTCAGGCCGCCGGGCACACGCCGGAAGCTACCTGCGTACT
The DNA here is from genome assembly GCA_004024945.1 of Uropsilus gracilis. Classification (NCBI taxonomy): domain Eukaryota; kingdom Metazoa; phylum Chordata; class Mammalia; order Eulipotyphla; family Talpidae; genus Uropsilus; species Uropsilus gracilis. Next base: position 4,323 of record PVHY01032252.1, read on the forward strand.
GCTACGCTGCGTGTGCACCCAGCCAGGCGTCTGCACGAACCGGCCTCTGGAGGCACTGGGCGGCCGGGCCGCCTGTGAAGGACAGGGGGTGTGTGGACGTCCCGGGCAGAAGCGCAGCACGCGGAAGCCCCCGGCTCAGCCCAGGGGTGCACGTGGCGGAGCAGGCCACGCCACGCCACGCCGAAGACAAAGGCCAACGTGGAGAGAGGCTCTTGGCCCAGACTCCACTTTCCCTTGGCGGTGCCCGTCGGAACCCCGGTTCCGGCCCAGCACAGCGTCACAGCCGCAGAGGTCTGGCCTCCGTGCACGCAGCAAACGGTGGCTCTGGGGAAGGGCTGGGAGCTGAGCGCCAGGCACGCAGCGGCCCACACAGGCGCCCAGCCTGGCCATGGCCCAGGCCACATAGCCTCCTCATGGGCGCAGACAGGCGGCTCCGCACCGGGCTCTCCAGGACCGCAGGGGAGAGGCAGGCGTGAGCAGGACACTCACACACACTCTCCCACTGACCACCAGCCTGGCAAGAGCCGCACGAGCTCTGGGAGGACGGGGACGGGGACAACACAGCCTTGGCGGAGCCCTGTGGCCGGGCACGTGGCTGGGCACGCGGCCGGGCACGCAGGGCTGCGGGAACACCACGTCTGAGAACACCGGTGGGCCACTGGCGGCCCCACAAGGCCAGTGCCTCCTGCCGTGGGCCCCGGGGAGCTCTCGGCCGCGTAAAACGCCCGCCTGTCAGACTGCCCAGGCGCACCCACCCCGTCGACCGCCTCTCCCTGCCCGAGCGGCCCTGCCCCTGCTCGAGGATGCAGGTGAAATGAAGGCGCGTCGTGGTCAACGTTCCTCAGTACAGTCCTTTCCTGACACCGTGTTTCCCACCTCGGGCACTCATCTGAAACACTCAGAAACAACGTGGACGCTGCTCAGCCCAGGTGGACCGTGTCACCGGCAGGGGCAGCCCCGGGAGCGTGGACACGTGACGTCACGCCACCCTCGGGGCCAGCGCCGCGCCTCGCTCACACGCCGCACGCTCAGCCTGGGTCAGCGCCTCTCGGGCCGCTTCTCAGAATAACCTCCCAGCGAGCGAACAGGTGGCCTTCGGCACAGACGCATCCACAGCGGCCGGCGCTTCCTCCGGCCCTGCCCGTGCGGCGGGGACGCGAAGGGGCAGGAGCCGCTACTCGGCGGGCGGGCGGGCGAGGGCGAACAGCTGGGCGCGGATGCTGCCAAAACGCGTCGTCACGTGCGGAGTAAACGGTCTCGGGGCTGCAGGCCCGCTCAAGGTCGTGCTCGCCGGGGCGGGAGACTCCAGTCTCCATCCAGAGCTTCCGCGTCAGGGACCGAGAAGGCCAGTGTGCGACTGGCCAGCCACACCCGACACGGCGAGCCCGCGGCGGCGGCCGGAGCTTGCTCGCCAAGTGCCCGGCCGCTCTCACAGCGACGCTGCCTCGGGGGCGGCTCTCCGGGAGCACGGAGCACAGCGTCTGCCAGGAAAATGCAGGTCAGGTGAACACGACGTGTCTCCAAACACTCACTGCCCCGAGCTGCCCGGACAGAGAAGCCGCGCGAACGGCAGGTTTCCTTACGGCTCAAGTTCCTGGCACGGAACAGAAGCATCCCGGGGGGTAGCGCAGGGTCCAAGAGGCGGGAAGGCGCTTCTCGGGTGTGGGCCCCACCCCACAGAACACCAGCGAGCCCGGCACCCGCCGGAAGCGGCACCCGACTCAGCTGCGTGCAGGCAGCGGGTGGGCCTGTGACTCAGACCCTGCGGGTGGGCCTGCTCCCCTGGCGCCCAGCGCCCACTCAAGGGGGAGAGCGAACAGGCGGGAAAGAGAAGGGAGGCTGAGCCCTACGCGTTAGAGCAGCAAACGTGGCATTCCTGGAGTACGCATCCCCACGCTCCAGCTCGGGGACAACACAGACCTGCGTGAGCTTGGAGAGCAGCCCAGTGGAACTCAGTCAGGGGTGAAAGGTCCGGCGCAGGCGGGCGCCAAGGCCGGCAGCGCGCAGCAAGTCGCACTCCTGACCCCGCTCTCGTTCTCACCGTGGCACCGCGGGCTGGACTCGAGCGAGGTGCCGGAACCTTCCGAGGGAAAGTCCAGCCAGATGATCTTTAACACAGCGCCGGCCCCACCTGACGCGACGTGGGCCCTTCCTGCCGAGGGGCTTAGAGAAACCCTGTGCTTAACAGCGGCCACGTGGCAGGGAAGATCCGCTGGGCTCGTGCCGTCCCTGGAGCCACACCCGAAGCACCTGCGTGGACTTGGGGTGGAGATGGCACAGGCGGCACAGCTGGCCCCTAGCTCCCCAAGAGTTGGCGATGCGACGGAGGTGCTCCGACAGCGAAGACTGCTGGCCTGCGTGAGTCCACGGGGCCAGCAGCTCCAGCAGTTCACCGAAGGGAAGGACCGAATGCCTGGCGTCGACGAGCGCTGCGGACCCCAGCTCAGCTTCGCACGGGCAGGCGAGGCACCACGCACGTCAGGCCCCTCGGCCTCAGCGACCCCAGCCATCTCCTAAGGAGGGCGTGCAGAGCGCCACTGCGCCGATACAACGTCCCCACTCGGAACACACAGAGCTGCCCACGTGCAGCTGGGCGCCGGCACCACGCGGCGGGCATCTGAAGCACGGGCGGAGCCTCTCACAGTGCCGGCCGGAGTGGACATGCGTGCCCACGACCATGCGCGGCGCGCACCTTCCCAGCGCCAGGTCTGCAGGGCTCAGCGCCAAGGTGGCGACAGCTGCTCTTCCGCACCATACCCCACCACGTCCCCCGTCGCCAGAACAAGGGCAAGGTGGCCCCGGCCACAAGGACACGTCACAGTCCCCACTGCCACCATGGGCAGCTTGGAAAGAGCCTGCGAGCTCCAGGCAGATACCGTGGAGACCTGCTTTCTGTTAAAGCTACGTTTGCACTTGTTTTCATTTGTGACGTGCGGTTTCCGGTTTCCCCATCTCGCTGCTGCCCCGGGGTTCTCCCACCACCTTATCGCCCATGACCCGGCGTCTCACCCTTTGGGAAGAGCTTGCTTTACTCACTGGGTGACGATCTGAATTCACGTGGCCTTGAAAGCCTTTGCTCCCTTGTGCCAGCTCCCTGTGAAGAACGGAAGCCAGCAGTGCCCAAGAGCGCGACCGCAAGGAAACGACCAGGTCCTGAGTGCGTCGTCCACGTACACACGCCACATATACGTAGCCCTTTCATTCTCGCCCCGTAAAAATGGACACTGACGTTAAATTATTATTGTCTAGAAACTGTAGGCTTAGAAGTAAATCAGAGGGCCAGGTGCGGTGGCACGTGCCTTTAATCCCAGCCTCAGGAGGCTGAGGCTAGGAATCACCTCAGTTCACAGGTTCGAGACTACCCCGGGCAACACAGCGAGACCTGGTCTCAAAAACTAGCCGGGCGTGGTGGCACGCACCTGTAATCCCAGCTACCTGAGAGGCTGAAGCTGGGGACTGCTTGAGTTTGCGGGATCATGACTACCCCGCTACAACATAGCGAGACCTAGTCTCAAAAAAAAAAAAAAAGTAAATCAGAAAAAGAACAGTCTAAATTTCTAATGACAGACCTCTTTTATGCCAATTTAAATGGGAAAAATGAGTAAACTGAATGACATTAAGTCATTACCTACCAATGATCTGAGGGGGAAAATCTCAGTGTTTAAGTATATACTAAATAGGTATAACAAGCTACACGTTTGAATGCCACGGAATATACTTTCTGTTCATGCTCACAGCTGCTTGAATGATAAACCAAAACCAATGCAAATAAAAGTAATCCACAGGACATATCCGTATTGAGGAACATACAGGGACTCGCCTTTAGAGAAATAACTGACATACAGGAAAAGATGAGAGGGCAAACAAGTCATCACTCAAGCCAACCCCAACGGCAGGCTGAAAGTTGTGCTTTGTTATTACAAAGTCATTAACACTGATTCAATGAGTTTTGTTGGGACAGTTAACTGAAGCCCCAAGAGGATTTTAAATCACAGAAACAGACTTAGAAACACTCTTAATTACAGCCCAGTTCCCATCTCCTAGTCACAGAAACCGAGGCTTGGAGGGCCCCAGAGAGTCAGAAGCTGCCTTTAGGAAAGTCGGAGATAGCTGGTGTATTGCTGCGTCCGGCTCATCTGTATCCAAGAATATCCAATTAATTCCAGGAAAAGCTAGTTTTGGTCACTACGGCCCTGGAAGCCAAAAGAACCTATCTACACCCAAACAAACTCTGAAGGAAGATAGAGCTGGAAATCAAGTCAGCTGGAATTCGGAGTCCAAGACTTACCCGCCACTACATCCTCCAGAGGCCGAAAGCTACTTCAAGAAAATCTGCGGCGATAAATTACAAATTAAAAGACAGACAAGTTGATCCTTTATGCCACCATCCTCAATCTCTGCGGCACACCAGAGTCACCTCTGACTTCCAAAATGTCCTCTCCTCCGAGTGAACCTGCAGATTCACTTAGTCTGGCCCCAGAATGTGTGTAGAGAGCTGACCATTCAAGATCTTGCTTTGAACAGTTTCATGACTCTGTAAACACCACAGAATAAGACAGGGATCTAGTCGACCTGCTTCACTAAGACTGTTGAGTTTCATCTCACAAATGAAACCAAGCACGCACAGGAGTTCATATTACACCACCACAGCAGCCATCAGGCTTCTTAAGCCCACGAGGAAGAGTATAACTGAGTCACAGAATTTGAGACACTCCGATTTAATTAAGACAAGGATGGCTTGTAGCCAAGTTCTAACTAGGAATTTAGAAGCATACCAAGTCTTAGTGACACCAGGAAACGCATGTTGCAAAGAAAACTTACATCATCCTCACCCTCCCTTCCAGGCACGAGATGGAGAGTGTTTCAGATAAGATATTAACTTCAGTAAGAGGATATTTTCCATCTACATCTTCTATAAATACCCCTTAAGTTTACACCAGGTGGTTAAAGGCAGATTCTGCAGCTCCCCAGGGCAACGGCAAAGAATGTTTCCGTGTTTCCAAAGAGCCTCATTTGCCTGATGCACGACTGTTAAAGGTACATTTCCCCACACCCTCCTAAATCAGCCTTCACATTTGCATATTCCAGGTTTACTCAGCAACGTTCACCACAAGAATCACAGGTGGTTGCTCAGTAAATCTAGGGCTCCCAGAAGATTCGCTTTTATAACGCTTGTTGCAATTTACAGCCCCGCTTTTGTACGTTTGAATTCAGAGGACTCCAAGCTGATCCCAAAATTATAAATCAAAGCCTCTCCGAAGGGTATTATTCTATTTTATCACTTTTACATGGAGTAAGCTCCACGTAAAGCCAAGTGCTATTTCTATGCTTTCTATAAAAAAATTCCCCAGCGAGGACTTTAGCAGGACTTCTTTCTGCAGACAACTCATCCCTTTTACAGAATCACCAACTACTCTGCAGCCTCACTGAGACTTAACGTGTTACATGCACAACACTGCCACCCCAAACAAAAGCCTGGGCACGTCAGCAAGTGTACCCCTCCTCACAACCACACACACAGGCAACCTGCGCTCCAACACTGGCCAGCTAATTCTAACCACTGAGTGAGATGGACAGGCCGGCTTTGATCCGGTAACTGGTAAGTTCGATGTGAGCGGAAATAAGACACAAGCATGCAGGTTCTGGAAGCCATGGGACCCCACTCCGGGCCTGGTTCGGATACTCCCGGAGGTGTGACTTCAGGCCTCAGTTTCCCCCTCTGAGAAAGGGGAGGTGTTAACCGTGGCTGTGGCTCCCCTTTGTCCCCAGGACTAAAGGAGAGGATGGCTGCAAAGCCCTTGCAAGGTGACTGCTCCGTAAAGAGGAACTGCGATTAGTGGGGGGGTGGGGGTGGGGAGGTCGAGCCCCCTCCAGGTCCCGCCCCCCCTCCCCTCCCCAGCCCCCCAGACCAAACACAGGAAGCTAAACTCTTCCAGCAACGGGAAACACAAAGGACAAGCTGGAGTATGAAAGGTCTGGCGCTCATCTTCCTCCTGCAGGTTCTCCAGCGAATGAATGAGCAGCGACGAGTGGCTCTGCACCCTGCTGTCCCTTAAAAAGCCGACTTTAAGGTAACTGTCTTCCACGGCCACTCACACACCCACGAGCACGCCCGGCGCGAGGCCCCCCCGCCGGGCAGATGCCCGCCGAGCTCGGCGGCCCGCGCACCCTGGAAGCCCGCAGGCGGCCTCCATTCATTCGGCCCCCACCCCTGACCCCTCCGCTCCCGGCCCTGGGACCCGCCCCCCCCTCCACCCGGCCCGTCCACTCCCGCCGAGGGCCCCTCCCCGGTGGCTCGGCTCCCCGCGAGGACTGTCACCCCACCAAGTCAGGGGCTGGCGCAGGGGCCCGCCTCACCCCTGCCCTCGGCTCCGCGGCCCGGGCTTGCAGCCGTCCCCTCGGCCACCGAAGAGGGGCGAAGTGCCGGCCGGGCCCGCCCCTCCTCCCCGGAGACCCGCCAGGCCCCGCGGGGCCCCGCCGGAGAGAGCGCATAATAAGAGGGAGGGGACAGCTCCGCCAACTCCCCCTCCCCGGACCCCCGCCCCGGCCGGCGGGCCGCCAGCCCCGGCCCCGCAGGGCCTCGCGGGCCGTGGTCGTGGTGCCCAGGCTGCCCCGAGAAGCCCCCGAGAGAAAGAGGGGGCGACACCCCCGTACTCACCCACCGTCTCCTCCCCCTCAGCTGTTTACCTCACAGTTCGCCCAGCCGACAGGGCGCCGCCATCTTGGACGTACAGCACCTCCCCCGGGCGTGACGCGGCCGACGCCCGCCGCCTCCGCCGCGACAAAGAGTCCCCCGCACGCGCTCGCCTCCGCCCGGAGCCTCGCGACGGACACCCGCGGCCGGCCGCCCCGCTGCTCGGGCGCGGCCACCCGGCTCGCGGTCGAGGGCGCGGACCCGCCGAGGGGGAACGGAGGCGGGTTGGGGGAGCAGGGGGCGGGGACGGGCGGAAGGATCCCGGAAGGCGGCCGCAGCGCGGTCTTGTGACTCCGAAGGGGGCGAAAAGAAGGGCCGGCGCGGTGGGCGGAGCCACGCGGGACGCGGGGGGCGGGGCCAGGGACGGGGCGGATCACGTGACCGCGGCGGCGCGGCGGGGCGGGGCCGGCGGCGGTCAACAAGCCCCCGCGCGGACGTGGCCAGGGCCCCGGCCGCTCCTCGCCCCTTTCTGCCTGCCGCGCCGCGCCGCGCGACGGCCGGAGCCGCGAGCCTGCCCCCCGGAGCCCGTGCGGCGCGCGGCGGGCTCGGCCCGCCCCGGGAGGAGGCACGGGCCGCCGACGGCCGCCTCGTCCCGGCGGAAGGGCCCGCGGAGCCCGGCGCCGGGGCCCCGCCGGCGCCCACCTCGGCCTCTCCCGCTGCGCCGGCGGCGTGGGGACAGCCAGCCCCGTCGGGGAGGCGGCCCAGCCGCCCAAGTCCGGGCCGCCCGGCCCTTTCCAGCCGCGCGGACCCGGACGGGGCTGGGGGGAACCTCCCCGGCCTCAGTTTCCCCCTCCGTGAAATGGGCGGGGAAGCGAGGGCCGGAGGCGGTGGCCGTGGGCTGCTGCAGCTCAGGGTCTGGGGCGGAGCAGCCAGAGGCAGGGGAGGCAGGGCGGGCCTGCGGAGAGCCGACCGCCCGGGTTTAAGGAAAGGTGAGTTGTGTGGGTTGAAGTGGGGGCGGCGGCTGGGAAGAGAAGCCGGTGAGAGCAGGAACTG
>PVHY01032253.1:0-12009 GCA_004024945.1 Uropsilus gracilis
AAAAAAAAAAAAAAAGAAAAAGAAAAAGCCAAAACCCATAAAGATCCGTGTTTACAACTATGTACACAAAAGTCAGGGTTCAGGAGGCTGTTCTCCAGGAAAGGGGGTCTATGTAAGAGTTAGTGTGGGGCCAGGGGTGTGTGCGTGTGCTCACACAGCTTATGTAAATCAATTCTCCACAGAATGAGTGTGTAGAACACCAGGATCACCAAAGTGCAACTTGCCAGTGGGTCAAGTTACCCGTGGAGACATCTGAGGGAGGGGCTCTGGGAAAGTTGAGGCCTCGCCAAGAGTGGACATGTGCCCTCTCATTTTGGGGGTAACCTCTGCACACTTATTGTGAGGAAAACATCTCCAGTCCCTTCAGTACACGTCTGATACATTCAATTAGTGTAAGTGGTTGGCTGAATGTTTTTTTCTACCATTCCCTCCGATTTGTGCAAGATCATCCGTACATCCTTCACCACTGTGGCAAGGGTAGCTACATGAATCAGCTTTAGAAAACGCAGATGTAGTATTCTCATATTTGCCTTTTACAAGCTAGCAAATGTTATATAAATAAAACCTAAAATAATAAGACCCCCCCCTCCTGTCCTCCAATCAATAAATACCTATGGTTACAATTTAAGTTATGCTAAATCATAAGATGTTACTACTAGTCTTCAGGAAGGAAAAAAATTCTTGAGAAGCATTGGGTGCATGCCCATCACAGCTACCTGCCTCCTAGCCACCTTCCTGGAGGCAGTTCTATCCCAACAGAACTGGAAATGCTATAAATGCTCTGCCTGATGCACTTTCAATTATTTCACGTGGGGGAGATTTTCTGACCCAGGCCGCTTCCTCTCATTTGAGGGGGAACGCAAAATACCACACAAAGCAAACCCCCACACACAACAGCTGGGGAGGAAGGACCAGACACACTACAGCTTTTGCATGCAACAAGTACGGACAGGCTGCACTCTCTGAGTCCTTTAGCACCTTGAGAGAAAGAGTTGCTACGACTTTGGGGGCTGTCTGGAGGGGGTGTTGTGACCACGCACACAAATAGGGCTCAATCCCTGGAAGCCCCTCGAAAATCTCCCCCCCCCCTCCCCACACTCAGTTCTGACTCCCCCACTGGGACTTCCTAACACTAAAATAGACTTTCCCCCCATCATCTGTCTATTTACATTAAAGATACAGACACATCACTGTACATAAAAGGCTATGACAGCAAGCAGCAGAATCAGATGAGAAGAAACCCACACCCAGCTCGGCTCACAGTCATTCTGCCAATGGGAGGTGCAGCCTCTCTTCTTTGCTGTTAAAATCCTTTTCTGGGTGGGGAGAGGGAATTGTGTTCCTTGAGGTTGCTCGCCCCCAGATTTTTAAATCAGCCCTTCCTGGGGGTGGCCCAAAAGGAAGCAAGTGTTGTATTATTATCTTTTAAAAACACCGTTAGCATCTGGTTTAATTATTCTATAAAAACATAATGACTGGATCCAGAGACCACAGCCTCGGACTCATTGGCAAAATGATATTTGGTCTCGCATTTGCTGCCCCGGGCTCTTCTACCCAGAAAGCTTCAGAAAAGGTAGAGAGAACTCAGGACACTTAGCGGGCAGGTGAGTCTGTGACTCGGTGAGAACCGAAGGACGGTGTTATGAGTGGAACACCCCCAAGAGTTAGTGAAGCTGGAAGGGAGAAATGTGCTGTCCGTGGCTCCAGGGAGGCAGAGCGAGGAAAGCAGCAGGGACTCGTTGGCGTCCGCTGTTCTCAGAGGGCTCCCGAGTACATACAACAGGGATCACCAGGGGCTTACACCTCCCCAAGAGGTCGGGGGCAAACAGGGGGAGTGGAAGGAGGAGAAGGTACAGGCAGCAACGACTCCATGGGTCTTCTTCATAGGTCCCCGACTAGTTAACGATTCCTCCCAGGCAGCAGAGAATGGAAAAGGGGGAGAAAGGGAGGGAGGAGGAGAGACTGGGAAGGAATTCAAGCAGCTGCAACTTCCGGCTATGTGTCCACATCTGTGTTCCGTCTCTGAAAAAGAAAAATCTCCTCCCGCTGTCCCCCACCCCCAACCACAGCGCACCCCTGCCACTGTCTGACACAAAGTTCCAGGACCCTGAAAAAAAAAAAACAAAAAAACAAAAAAAAAACAACCCAAAGTGCTTCTTCATCCTTTTGGGACCAGAGGGTGGGTCACAGCGGTCTGTTTCTTCGGACGCTGGGGGCAGGGGAAATAGCAGATGAGCAAGGTCAGCCGCCGGAGGTGGAAACCTCTGGCCTCGCTGCGGGTCTTCTCAGGTGTCAGAAGGGAACCAAGTTTCCTGGGGGAGTTCCGGGAATTCGACCCAAAGTGTCAGAAAGGCTTGTCGGATCTGCTGGCCTTGGGGTCTCCGGAGGCTGCCTTGCAGATGACGCTGTTCGTGTGCTTGCAGCGGCAGCCTGGGCGGCGCAGGCGGTCGTAGCCGCGCTGGGCCAGCTTCACGCAGCCTGTGGCCGGCAGGTAGCAGAGCAGGCAGGGCAGCACCAGGGAAAGGGCGCCCATGAAGGACCAGCGGGCGCAGCAGTTTGAGCGGGAGCAGGAGCAGGGGTGGTCGGCACAGGAGCCTTCATCGTCCTCGTTGGTGCAGTGGTAGAAGATGCCTTGCACCAGGCACATGCAGGTGCCGTAGTTGACTAGGGTCTGGGCCGAGCACAGGCACTCCTGGTTGCAGACCCAGCAGGAAGGCAACGTCCGAGGGGACGCACACTCCTTGCACTTGCACTTCCCACAGGCCTCACACAGCAAGAAGTGCTTGTCCAGCTCCGGTGGCAGTGCCAGGCCCTTGAGGTCCAGCGGCTTGCAGTGGATCACTTTGGGCTGGATGCGCACAGCCCTCGGGGAGGCCTGGTCGGCCACGGGAGGTGGTGCCATGTGGTCTAAGAGGCGCTGGTCGGACGATGTGCTGCTGCTGCTGCTCACAGAGCTGGGGCGCCCGCTGAAGGAGATCCAGTGGTGGGTGACATCCTGGTCACAGCGAGCGGGTGTCGGGGCCAGTTCTGGGGGCCCACCCCGGGTCCGCTTGGGACCGGTGGGGGGTGCCAGGCCAGGGTTGTCTATGTAGTCGTTCTCCACGTGACTGGTCTTCATCTGGTCGATTGGTAGGATGGTAAGTGGGTGTTGGAGCCGACTGTGGGGCATACGGCTGTCCAGGAGGGGCTGGACCATGACTGAGCTGGGAGTCAAGGGGACGTTCTGTGGGATCGGGGGCTCCATGGGGTCGGAAATCCTGGGCTGCGCTGAGAAACAGGCTTCTAGGGGCCCTGGGGAGGTGGGGAAAAGGAAGAGAGAATGGATTCCAGGTATCAGTATGTGACCTGCTGACACCCCCAGTCCCCATCATGTCCTTGGGAGCCCACATGAAATGGGAACTAGCTTCCCTCAGGAGGGCGGGCTCTCCAGCATCAAGGTTTAGAAAGGTGATAATAATGATGACAACAACAATAACAGCAAGTTGCAGAAATAACATTTATTGAGCACCGAATACAGGCCAGGCGCTCTCCTAAGCACCATATACAGGTCAGTAACGCTTCACAATAATGCTAAAACACAAGTGCTACTACTACTAGCCCTTTTCTAGGTAGAGAAAACTAGTGTCTGAAGTGACTTGTCACATAAGGCTATCAGAAACAGAACCAGGGCTTGAGTCTGGGCGGTTCAAGTTCATTCCCACCATCCCTGTGAAACATGCTCCTTGTTCACCATCCCTGTGAAACATGCTCACTGATTAGAAACACAGGTGCTGGATTCAGACCCAAGTTCTGAATTCCCACCTCTGCCTAGCAGTCTTGGTGTGTTCAGTGTTGCTTATCATCGAGGCCTTATTTTTGTCACCTCTTAAATGGGTTCTTGTGGGAATTAAATGAGAACATGGATAGCCAGTACCCAACATCATGCCTGACACACAGCAAGTACTCAGTAATTTATCACCCTCCCAGAGAGCAAGCTTAGATTTCCTGAGCACTAATAAGCACTACATGCCAAGTATTGTGCTGACTACGACAGACAGTCCCTGTGTGCTCCCTTCGAGTTTATCAGCTGGATAAACAAAAGCTTTTATTTCAGATAGTCACAAGAGAAGGAAGGGCTGTACCTGATGCCTGCACTCCAGGATATTAACTTATTACCACCACTTCTAAGAGCAGCAACCTTCAGCAGCTAATAACCCCTGGGTAGGTGCACTTCTGACAACTTGGATGGGAAATCCTCTCGAGGGGCACTCACATCACCCATTTCCAAGTGCTGAGCTGAACATTCAGTCTAAATGCTATTTACTAGAATAGCTAAGCCAACCCTGGATCAGTTTCTAATTTCACCGAGAGAGTGCAATTTTAAATTGGAATCTGGCCAGAGATTCAACTGCAGAGCCTGACACGGAACCCCAGGAAGTCACTTAAATCAAAGAGCGGAAATGGCTTGGTTCAAATTTAGAAAGTGCACATTGTTTTCTATTAGAAGTGCCATTTCCTCGCCTGCTGACCTTTACATTCGGAATTCGGCTGGAGATCAATTTAAAGAAATAGCAGCAGAAGGCCAAGACCTCTGCCCAAGGGGACATGATTTGGAATCCAAGAGAAAGATTAAGACTCTGGGAAGATTCCACCAGGGGATGGGGGCGGGGCCTAGAACAGAGAAAGATAACTGTTTTTAAAAAGGAAAACCAAACCAAACCAAACCAAACCACTGGATTAATGTGTTCAGGAGGAGGGTTTTCAGTAAATGTCTTTTCCAAGATACTAATGAAGTTGTAATTAGGAGTGGCCGAGAAGAGAAGAGCTTCTTGCCTAAGAGGAGACTGGAGATAGGTTTCCACTTCCAGTTAATCCCATATCCTTCTGGACTCAGGACACAGGTTGTTCACCCCAATACTGTGAATCACAGGACATCGACACCTTGTCCTCAGGGAGGCACCCATGCTTACCTAGATCCATAGTGACAAGAGAAGGGGAAAAAGGGCACTCGGGCAACTTGGTTGTTTTTTTTTGAGACTAGGTCTCGCTATTTTTGCCCGTAGAACCGCAGGCTCATGTTGTCTGGGGTACCACAGATTCAAGCGTCCCCCAGCCTCAGCTTCCCAGGTAGCTGGGATTACAGGTGCGTGCCACCACACCCAACTATTTTTTGGGACTAGGTCTCGTTGTGTTGCCCCAGCGGAACTCGAACCGCGATCGATCCCTAGCCCCAGCTGCTTCATAGGCCAAACATTACAGGCACAAGCCACCGTGCCGGGCTTGGTATTTTTCTTCTCCTATCTGGAAACAACAGTTTGATCAGAAATAGCCCTATTATTAAGGAAGGGCTTCCCCAGTTTTTCTGCGTCTCGAGGCAGTTCTCTCTAGATGCAAGTTCATGAATGGAATTACGGGCCCTTATCCAGATGAAGGTTCTCATTTGCATGCCATCTATAGTGAGTAATAAGAAAAAAGCGTCAAGTTTTTCCTACAAGGTTTAATACTCAGTCAATCGACATTTCCTATTTTCATAGGGCAAGAACGAACTATTGGCTTTGTTCCCAGGATTTTACCTACTGAGATGGTGGTATTTCTGTTTTTCCCTGGAGAAAATCTGCCTCATGGCACCACCTACTTCCTCATCACCTCCAGCTGAGAAACAAGCGTCACTCTACAATGGGTGACTTCTCTGTGGCAGAGTTTATCTTAACTGCCCGGCAGTTCTGCCACCAAGAAGTAGAAAGGGCTAGATGGGGGATATCAAATTAGCATCTATGAGAGTATTTTCCAAGGACCAGGTTGGCCATGAGCCACAGGAACTTCAGGAAGGGCTACCTCTGCCTGCCCACATAGTCTTTGCAGGTTAAGTTCCAAAGCCTTGCGCCTAAAATAAATGGGCCTGGGGTCAACAAACACCTGGGGCTTAGGAGCCCCAGGTCCTCGTCCAGGGACTGTGCCTGGTGGATAAGGTGTGACTTAGGCTTAAGAATGGAAAATGCTGACAGAGGCACAGGATAAGACTCTCTGGCGCCAGCCAAAAGGTGTCTCAGCCAGAACCCCCACCTCGGACAAAGACAACACAATTCCCTATTCCAAAAACTCAGGTCATGATTACTTAAAGTGCTGCCAACAAAATGTCAAAAGTTTGAAGGTGGTATTGCCCCGTGGAGTTGGGCTTTTGTCTGGTAGGACCAGGGTCAGGGCTTGCCATGCTGTGGGGAAAACTAAGGATCCTCCCCTTCCCCAAGGAGATTACTCTTCACTCTCCTTCCCCCAATTCTATTACTGGGGTTCTTCTTCTTTTTTTTTTTTAAGTTCCATTTTTTGAGGCTGAAGCAAACAGTCAGGACAATGCTCAGGGATTTTAATAGGTCCTGGAATCAGAAAACAGATTCATGGAAAAATCCCACCAGGAAGCCAGGGTGGGAGCAGCTCCTGCAGGCAGTGAAGATGTTGGCATGAGCAGGCTACCATCACCCTCCTCCAGATGCAGCTGTCAACATCTGGGTGTGCAGCAGGGGCCAGACAAGGGGGCTGGAGCTTGATCTGTGATGACTCAGCTCTCTTGGGTTGTGCTGCATCCAAGATGGCTCCAGCAGGAATATTCTAAAAGGCATTTTCCCTGTCATAAAAGGCAGGATTCCTTCTCCCTGCTCAGCAAAAACCATGACTGGCCCAGCTGGGAGTTCCACTGCTTCAGCCTTTGGAGGCCTCATGGCCTCAAGGTCCCATTAGCAGGGATTCTCTCCAAAGGAGGGCCCTCTACGAGCTCCACTGACAAAAACAACTTCCTGAGCAGCTTGTTTGATAAGCTCTTACTACCGTTAAATGAAGTCTCAAAAAAAACCCACCATCCTCAGTTGGTTTCTAAGATCAATCTCTCCTCACTGGGACACACCCTCCACCCTCCAGTCTGAGCAATTCTGACCAACTTAAGTGCCGTTTAGAATGTACTCTCTGCTTCCCCTGCAAGGAAGAAAGAGACTTGTAATGTAAGAGAGAGGAGGCTTTGTCTCATTTAGGCTGTGTGGAAGACTGATAGTCAATTTCGTAGGTCGTGGACAGAGAAAGCCAGTACTTCATTTAGCCAGGGAAGCACCTCTACTTAGTTTTAGGAAGCAGTCTTATAAACTAGTCAGTAGGATGAGACAAGGGAACTTTAACCTCCACTCAAAACTTCAAATAATAATAAATAACATTTATGGAAGCAGCTACTGTTTATGAAAGAACAGTGCTTGGTGTCAGACTCTGCTAAAACTGCAATGATCTTCTCCTTGAATCCTCACCATCACCTGGAGGAGCACACCCATTTTGCAAAGGAAAAAATGGAAGAACAAAAGGTTAGAGGTGGCAAGACCAGAGCTGAACTGGAATCCAGACAGCACAAGCTTCCCTTTGCACCCCCAACCATGCAGTCCCGACTTCAAATGACTTCTTCATATTCAAGGAAAGGCAAGAAAGTGCCAATCACTTGCAGTCTTTAGCTTCTCCAAGTCCCCCCAGTTGGCCATCAGCCCTGAGGGAACCTCATCAAAACTTCCCTGGGCTCTCAACCAAACCAGCAGGGAAATGAAGGCAGAACTTCCACCCTCCTGGCCCCAGTTAGGGGGAATTTTTAGCATAAGAGTAGAGGGTAGGGGGTTGAAATCTGTCCTCAGAGACTCAAAACTCAAGTTATCTTCACTCACAATTGTGCTTTCTTGGCCATCCCTTCTGTCACTTCAAACGTTCCCTTTTCTTTACTCTTAAGCATTTTCATTTTTAGTTTCCTTTAGCGTTTGAATGGGCCTCGCTTGTAGCATCTCAGAACAAACAAGCCCTAAAAGAGGAAACCCTGCAGGGAGAGAGAATCCCCTTCCTCCCACCCTAAAAAGCTGAACTTAATGGGGCCTCCAGGTCCAGATCTGTGGGGAAGAGGAAGGAGGAGTCTGGGTAAGAGAAAGCCAGAGAAGAGAGTTCTAGAATACTGAATCAGCAGGACTTAAAGTGCCTAGCACACACAGCCCCAGCCTGTATTTGTAGCCTGGGTATTTGTAGCCTGGTCATCTGGGAGCCTTGAGGCAGCAGGTCTGAAGCTGCATTTGTTCCTGTGGGGAGGGGGCAGGGCAGCAGACTGCAGATGGTTCGGTACTGCCAGGGTGAGAAGAATCAGGAGGCATGTTAAATAAATACCCATGCCATCCACATACCCCTCCCTCCTGACTTACCTGGGGAGAGGAATTGGGAAATAGCAGGAAAACCTGACAGTTGTAGTTTGAAAACTATAGGTCAGCTAATGACAAACTGGCCAAAGGCTCTGAATGAATAGACAGTTTTGGCTCTGCCCATTCAGTCTCAGCGGGTTCTTTCAGTCAAGGTTGTTTAACCCTTTAACAACTCAGCAAAAAGATCCCTGGCTGCTAGAGAGCCCACCTGCCCGCTACTGCTATCCACCACTGTGGCTTGGTTCTTTGTGACAACATCGCAGTTTAGTTAATTAAGTTCCAACCAAATAATGATTTATTGCTTCAAAAAGGCTTTCTGGGGGTGGGGTGAGGGTCAGGGATTTGTCCTCCCTACACCCCACAGAGGAAGGCAGTCTCTCCTGAGAATGGCCCCTCAGGAGAATAAAGCCTTTAGGCAGCTGGATTTATGTGAACATCCTCACCCCTCCCCTCTCCCACAGCAGCATTAAGGAGCTCACCTCTGGCCAAAATCTGTTAGAGACCACAAAAGAAAACAGCTGCTTTTCATCACTTTGTCTGGTCACTAATTATCAGTTCCCAACCCTCTACCTGTTCCACAACCAATTAGTTGAGCCCCAAGAGTCCCAGCACAAGGGTGAGTGCAAGAAGCCCAGCTGTTCCTGGCTTTGGACAATTTTGATGGGCTTCAAATTTGGGCTCAATATATTACCCCCCATGACTGTTGTTTGTTCAGATCCCCGGTAAGAGGGATTAGAAATCAAGAAGGAGAAAAGAGGGGCTAGAAGAAGCTTGTTACCCACTAGCACAATTTGGGAACTACTGTGATGCAACCAGAAACCTAGGCCACCAGGGGAAAGTCCCCTCTTACTGTCACCAAGACCATTTCATTAATCTCACCACCCTCCAGAAATGAATTTACAGTAACAGATTTTAGCTTACTCCTCTGATAGGGCCAGGAAATGACTCTCCTTTCCCCCAACAACAACAGAAAAAAAGACAAGACTGGTGGACAAGGGAAACCTCTCTTCTGCAAATGGCCACCTGCCCCAGAAGGGCCCCTTCCCTCCTCTGCTAGTTCCAGCACATCTGTGCTCCCTCCCCAGTGCCCTTGCTTCCTCCACTGACTGTCCTTGGAAAGAACAATCAGGATCGCAGCTGAACGGTGAAGTCTCTTAAGCCCAGCCACATGTCCCGGATACATCCCCAGCCTTGTCAGCTGTCCGGATCTGCAGGGTGGCCCCAGGCCCCTGAAAGCTAAGAATACCCTGCCTCTTACATCATGCAACACCCCACACCTCCTGTGCCAAAGGAGGCTCCCTTCCAACCAGGCCTTCCACTAGGAGCCCAGTAGAAACAAGGCCATAGTCTGGGCACTCACTAGTTGCTATGCTGACCCTGGCCCCCTGGGGAGAGTCTCTTCTTCCCATTCTGCAGACAGACTAGGGCCCAAGCTTAGCAGGTTTGCACAGTGTCACTCATCTGCTCTGCGGATGTCCCTAGCTTGGTCCAGAAGGGGTAAGTGTTTTTGGTGTGTTCTTCATCACATTCTCCTTCTGGTTCTTATGAAAAAGTAGAAATAAATTACAGTAACTTACTGCTTTCCCGTCTGCCAGGGTTGGCCATGAGATGGAACCCCTTCTCCACGCTTGCAATTCCCTCTCCTTTAAAAACAGTCATGTAGTCATGTTCACATCCCAAATGTAGAAAGTGTTAACTACATCCCCAGATCCAGAGGTTTATGCAAGAATCTTTTCCCAAGTTTTTCTCACAAGGGAACTTACACTTCAATAGGGGCTGGATTCAGACACTCTGGATTCAAAATCAAATTAAATGCCTTGAATCTTTAAGAACATTGTATTTCTCTTAGGAAAGAAGGGGGCTCCTTTCTAAGGAGTCCTTGCTACCAGTACCTGGGCCTTACTCTGGAGGATGGCTGTAGGAAAGGAAAATGCTGGGGGGCAGGGGGTGCAAGATGTCACAAGAGTTTAATACCAGAAACTGGAAAAAGTCCCCAGACATTGTCCCAAAGTATTAAACCCCAGAACAAACATACCTCTCATGGGTCACTTCTGAAGGTGTTAACAATGGGGTTTTTATTTATTAATCATTGACTTTCTAATTTTGCACTGAAAGTTTGTCTTCATTTGTCATTCAAGTTAGCCTGTCCTTTGGACAGAGGCAAATTAAGGTTTACCAGTTAGGAGTCAGCAATATGAACAGACTGAGGGGTGGAATTACAGAGTCTCATCCCTCTACCTATTCATGGTGGATGAAAACAAAAGTGACATCCGGGAGCTCCAAACACTCACCAGTCTCCAGCCTCTGCCCAGTTTTAGCCAGGAATCTTTCTATGTTTTCTGTCTCCTCCCACCAAGCCCAACCAAAGCTTTCAAGAGTCATTGCCATTTCAGAGGGTAATCTGGAAAAGGTCGTGGGAATGAGCAGCAAGGCATTTCCACTCTACAAAAAGAGGGATGATTCCTGAGTTCAAATCCAAAACTGAGGATAACCAAGAGATGTCGTTATAGTCTCCCTCACCCTAGTGGACCAACAGGGGACATTACGATTTTCAAAATCTGCCACCAAAACGCTCCTTACCCAGCACTGCACTGTACTAGCTGGTTGGTCGGTGTGTGCACTGCTCACATTAGGATTTGCATGGAGCCTGCTGGTAAGTAAGGATCCTCCCAAGGGCTGGGAAAGAGGAAATTTAATTTCACACTGGACATAACTAGATCTTCTTTCCCACCCTTCTGCTGAGATAGGGAGGAAGAGGCCAAGTGCGCCCCCCCCCCTTAGTATGCACCACACTCACATGGCTAAGGGAAAAAAAGCTTAAAATTTAAGATGTTTAAGCTCCATTGTGTGACGATCCAGAGAATTCTAAACATTGTGAAATCACCAGTGCAAAATCACCCATACAAAATTGTATGGGGCCGCCAGCCAGACCAAGCCTATTGATAAATTCACATTTCCTAACTGTTCTGGGCCTGCCTTCACCTTGCAGCTTTGTATCCCCGAGAGGCTGGCCAGAAAAACTGGAGAAGCCATGGTCAGCTAACCAGATCTGCACTTGCTCCCGCCCTTCCTCAAACTGGAGAGAATCATGCCATTAATTTGGGGGCAAAAAAGAGATTTTTCCCACCGTATCTGGGCATCCCACTAAATCATGCCTTTCCTTTCAGCACTAAACATGCTGGGGGGCTTCCTGAACCTCCATGCGCCAGAAGGCTGCCTCCTGCCCTCAAACAGGCCTGCCAATATGGATGCCCATCCAGCAGCTGGTGAATGAGACAGCCAGCAGCTTTTCCCTTCGCTTACCAGCAAGTCCTCTCCAGCCCGTTCCCTTCTCCCAAGGACTATCGCTCAGTCTGTCTTGCCGTGCAACCATCTTCGCCTCTCTTGCTTCCTCTGCCCACAACCCCCAGCCCCCAATCAAAGAGAATTGAGAAACCGTCTTCTCTTGCACAAGAGCAGCTACTGTCTAAAATGCTTTTTGATCGTCTGCATGGAGGGGAAACTGGGCACAGCCCTGGCCCTAGTGATGGAGCCAAGCTCCAGCTGCCCAGACTGGTCAAACCCGCCCTTGCCCCCCTCATTGCCCCCGTGGTCATGGCGATTCAGTATTTTCAGAACATACCGTCTCTATCCTCTCTTCTCGGTGATGGCAAGCCTGGTACCACCACGAAGGAAGGAGGAAAGGCAGAAGCCTTATCTCTCCTAGGCATGCAACCTCTTCCTCCAGCTCCCACTCGTCTGGCGTTATGTAAACGCACCTTCAGTCCCTACTATAGTCGTAGCGCGGCCGGGGGGGGGGGGGGGGGGGGGGGGGGGGGGGGGGGGG